>CM031935.1:22662286-22885979 GCA_018703725.1 Brassica juncea
AAACAATCTCCCGTGTAATCCGCGGAAACTTCGCTACTTTAACAAACTGCGATTTTCTATCTCTATGAAACCGGTCATCCATTACTTTCGTATAACAAGAACATTTTAAAACAAAATAGCCTATGGAAAAAACATGACCGGTCTTATGCAAAACGATTTCGCAGTACGCAAAAGTGAATGAGGAAAACACAATCCGTGGTCGCGAATATCGCAAGTAATTCGTGAGAAACGCTCTCCGGTTACCTTTGCGAAAACCCCCTTACATCACTTTTACGAGAAATCCTCTGTATGGTCGAGTCAATTCATACAAAGCAAATTTCGTAAAATAAACATAATGGGTCCAACGGGTAACTGACATAGACAGTTTTCGCTCCACAAGGTTTCTGGCTCCTGCTTTCACTCCCCGCGGTTTCGTCCGAGCAGGAAATAATCACGTAGACGAACCCGCACGTGTCCTGCGTCGATCCCTTAAACTTTGTCCCCCTCGGATAAAATGAAACGATTTTCATGCAACAAAAAAAGAATTTATACGAGCCATTCATCGTATAACTAAGACCTAAAGTGGAAGATCGTTTCTAAAAGCCATCAGCCATAACTCAGAAAACTCCGCTATGCTTGGCATGTCTATCTCGGCAAACGCTATTTAGCCCTCGGCCAACTACGCCCTTCCGTAAAGCCCGAACCTGAATTCGGCATCCCCATTAAGGATAATTGTAAACTAACATGACCTTAATAAGGGTCATGGTCTGATCGTTTACCAACAATTTCCTTGGCGATACGGCTGAATCTAGCCTCCATGCCAATCCAAAGCTACTGAGCGAGCACCGCTCCAATCACTTAACGGCTAAAAACAACAATCCACGATTTGTTCATAGAACGCCAAGTGACTATTACGCAAGCAATTTGTCGCATAACCCAGAATCGGAAATCATACGATAAACTCTACATACCAAAACTCAGTCCTAACAACCATACGGTTAACGGAAGATTTAAACTCATCGTCAATCGATTAAGTTCTATACGCCCCGTAAACACGGCATGAAAAGTAACACTCGTGACAAGGCTCCAAGAGTTATACGAGTCATCCTTAATATATACAAACAAATCCCGGAAGGCCAACACTTCACGAAGCACTGTGAATATAGACGCTTCTCCCTGGGTCAAACTTACGCGACCCCTTGGTCCTGCGTCCAAACCGAAACAACAGTTTCTGGCTGTGAACATTCGCAAAACATCTCCAAAGCCCGCGAACATTTCAACCACTAAATGCGGCACAAGGGAAACTCGACCTTCAGCACTGCGAGACGTCGCTAACGCTCGAAGGACATTCTTTTCCTCAAAACGTTCCAGACGAAATCCTCGTCTCTAAAACTCAAAACATACAAACACACCTCTAAACGGTAACATGCCTCTAAACTGGCATCATTTCGTTGTTGCTGATCACAACAAACGAACTCTAACGTCCTAAACAGACAAATAGCCGCCCTTCAAGGGGTAGGCTCTCTTGCATCCGACAAGGATAAACATAGCGCGCTATACAAGAAATCCAAAATTTTGGTCTAGCTCTTCGTAAAGGAAGTAGCTCGACTCACGCCCAGACAAATCATATAAGCCGACAACAATTCGCGGATTTTAAACGGTACGAGTCAGGTTAAAATCGCAAACAGGCAAAACGAAAGCCGATTTGTCATCGCAAAGCCTCAGTCCGAGAGTAAACCTAGGTCTTGCCCTAAACCCAGCCACGCTGGATCTTGACATCTCACAGACATAGTATGGTATACGAGATCCAAAAATTTGTCTCTTCACTTAAGCCTATTCGTTTCACGAACTTTCCGCGTAAATCGGTAAACCGCGGAAAATCTCGCTTTATGCAAACAATAGGTACGGTGATCATCAGGGAACTAGGAATGAGACGACAACTCACACCCTCTTTCTCATACTTCGAAAAAACTGAAGTTCATAAATAATCGAAAAACAAATACATCAACAGCATCATGCTCGAAAGTCTCTCATGACACATAACCAGACCATATAAGTCTCGCCGGAAAACAGATCACAAGGGTCTTAAACTCCAAAAGGGAACTACGGAAGGCTTGATCCCTACACCAAGGGTACGTAGGCAGCCTTCGAAAGGCGCAGCCCCAATCTTACCACTTTCAACGGAGCCTTTCAACCATTGATTCCGCCTATCTTACCTGACATGTCTTATCCCTCGCAAGAACATCACGAAGGTTCTAACGAGCTGGGGGGCTAACTGTTGGTGTCAAAATCGGTCGCGACGGAATCAATGACTGAAAGTCTCTAGAAAGTATTTCTTGAAACAAAAAGTCTCGGATAATTTCTAAAAGGAGTTATACGAGATTTTCTCAAATTAGAATATCCACTCTCTGTGAGATCGGAAGACTACGGGCGTGCGTGGACGAGAATCCCCAGAAAGATCGGTCCGCTCGCCCAACGACATCAAGATTCGATCACCACAAAAACCCTAAACATAAAAGAATCTGCCTCGAAACTTCGAAGAAGTCGTTCTCTCAAACCGTGAGGAACCAGAAAACGATCAAGATATCAAATCGAAGCCCTCGCCGAGATCTACAGCCTGGCCCGGCGGCACGCGCCACGCGGCCGGACTGGCGCCGGCGGCACCCGACACGCGGGCTGGCCTGCGCCGCGGCACCCGTGACGCGGGCCGGCCTGGCGCCGGCGGCACCCGGCCTGGCGCCGGCGGCACCCGTCGCAGCGGGCTGGCCTGGCGCCGGCGGCACCCGTCCGCGGGCTGGCCTGGCGCCGGCGGCACCCGACCTGGCGCCGGCGGCAACCTTGACGCGGGCCGGCCTGGCGCCGGCGGCAACCCGTCGCACGGGCTGGACTGGCGCCGGCGGCACCCGGCCTGGCGCCGGCGGCACCCGGCCTGGCGCCGGCGGCACCCGTCGCGCGGGCTGGCCTGGCGCCGGCGGCACCCGGCCTGGCGCCGGCGGCACCCGTCGTGCGGACTGGCCTGCGCCGGCGGCACCCCGGCCTGGCGCCGTCGACGGCCCTCGTCCCGGTCTCGATCCCATCGTGTTCGGTCTGATCCCATCTTGGCTTGTTTGGATCAATCATCATGAGTTTGGGACGATCACGGCTACGGAATAAACATCCTACGACTCGATTGGAATCGTCCTCGATGTTTTACGACAAAAACTAGAAGGATTGGATTTCTCGTAGAAGATACCGTATAGAACAAGGTCGATTAACTTGAACATCGATCCTTTAGGTTATACGGTTTATTTTACGAGAAAGATAGTCTTTCCGAGAAATCGTATAAAACGTTTAACGACTTAAGACAAGTCCACAGACTAACTTACGAATTTAGGAATTCAGGCCCAATCAGGCTATGACGGTTTGTCCGATATCCCGAACATCGGATAAACATCAAGTCACCGAAAACTCGAGGATAATTACAAAGATCGACGAAAATGGAATACTTCCTGAAGAGATAAGCTTGGGCCCAAAGGCGAGGTCCATCATCCTAAGGCAAACCGACCTTGGAGTGGATATATAAGGAGAGCAAGGGCAGAAGAGAAGGGGATCCGAAAATCCTAGATTGGAGACTTAGAGCATCCTGCTAGCTTAGAGAACTTAGAACTTAGGCGGTTAGGCCAGCGAGGCAGGACTCAGAACGTCTGGCCGCCTCTTGTTCTAGTTTTATCTTCTCCGCAGACCCATGTTCCTCTCGGAAGGATCTAACTATACTTTTACTCAGAGCTCCGCACATAGAAACCCTAGGCATGATCTTCGACATACCCGTTTCTATGACCAACGCTCGTACTAGACGAACCAGGCCCTAGAACGTCTGGCCGCCTCCTGCTCGCAAATCTCCGCTCCTCTCGGAAGGATCGAACAATTCTTTTACTTCAAAGCTCCGCACATAGAAACCCTAGGCATTATCTTCGACATGCCTGTTTCGATGACAAACACTCGTACTAGATCGAACCCGCCCAGACGGTTCGATCTCTTGTTCAATTCTTTCTAAACTGAACTACGTCCGACTTGATCCTCGAAAGGGGTACGTAGGCAGCCTTTCTTAAGGTCCAGTCTCAAATCTTAACAAATCTTTTCCGCATTTATTCGGTCACTTGTCGTTGGCTGTCGCAGAGAATCCGGACCTTCAAGGAAAGTCGGGTTAACTTGGCTTTCCTCCGCAATCTTATTCATTAAAATTGACGGTGTGAATTTCGGTTCCCACAACATTGCACATAATATATCTAAGAAAGGGATCAACTCATGCATACAATGCTCAATCTCCATTGTTCTACCCTTTTCCCAAACATATATGATACACATTCATTTCTCAATACCAATCCCAACTCACATCTCTCACCCAAAGATCTCAAGAACATTTCTCAACATAAAACTCTTTATTCTACAAGGGATTTATTACACTTTTTGAACACCTCTTAGCTCATACTAACTTTGCTAGCCCCCTTTCTTTATTCTTTTATATATATATATATATATATATTTTTTTTTTTTTTTCTTTTTCCTTTTTTTTTATATTTGGGGGCTAAGACTTTTCACAGCTTGAGCTAGAGGTTTCTCTACTTATCCCATAAAGACTAGTCAATTAAGCACAAAGAGTTTATTCTTTTCCTTCAACTTTTTCATATTCCCAAATCAAACTTTACAACACTCACCCCCATCCTATGGCTAGACAATAGTGTGTCTAATCTAGCAAGAATGAAGATCAAGCATTGTCGTTCCCAATACTCTCAGCATTATGTGCATGTAAGACTTTCATAAAAATGCCTCACTCATCAATCAATGAAGGCTTAAAAGGAGGAAAGGGTTTTGGGAGAGGTCTACTACTAGAGGTTGTCAAAAGGATTGGCATAAAAGATGTGACAACTCAAGTGTGTATAGCCATGATTCAGTACACAAGGGACCATGAGCAAGATGTGTTAAGTTAGTCCAGTTCAAATAAGGTTGTAGTTGGCTTCAAAGACTGAGTTTCAACAATTAACAAGTTTCAGGAAGAGTTTTCAAGGCTCGAAGCATACAAGTCTTTTTGAGAGGTGCATAAGCTACTCAAGCGCGAGGTAGTTTCTTTACAAAGAATTTTAAATCATTGCTCCCAATGCAAGTGAATGCAGCCTATATGCTCTAAAATCTCCTAGAAATGCAAGTGATGCAAACTAAATGATTCTTTTTGTGTGTTTTCAAAATTTTCAAAATATTTTTTTAATGCAAATAGATATGTACAATGCAAGACTCAATGCAAAAACATCAAAGCAAACATGATCAAATACTGGTACCTCCCCCAAACTTAAGTCACACAGTCTCTGTGTTGTTAAGTTGAGAGAAATACCCAAAAGAACGCTAATATGCAAAAAATAACTGGTATATACAAGGGAAAGGTGGTGGAGTGGTACCTCAAATGGAGAGTGGAGAAGGGGGATCCTTTCCACCTTCAAGAGTTTCTTTCTCACTAACAACCACTGCAGCCTTGATCTTCTCAATGGAGGGGTCTCCACAAGTGATGGTTCCACAATACTCAACATCCAGGGGAGACTGAATTGGGTAAGAGACAGCTTTGTTGACATTGAGGAGTGTGACCTTTTTGTTGGCAAAATCGATGCAAGCACCCACAGTAGTAAGGAATGGTGTGCCCAGGATCAATGGAACTCTCTTCTCAGTAGCCATCTTCAAGACAGTGAGGTTTATAGGAATGGTGCAAGATCCAATCTTCAAAGCGAAGTCCTTGATGAGACCAATAGGGGTAGTAGAAGAAGAATCCCCAAACGTGAGAGAAGAAGTATCTAGCTCCATGTGTTCAATCTCAAGACTCTTCACCATCTCCATTGAGATCACATTCACACTTGCACCAGAATCAACAAGAGCATCATCAAAGGTGAGTTTACAAAGGGAGCAAGACAAGGTGAACTTCCCTTGGGATTTTAGTTTAGGGAGAGACTTTGGTGTGACTGGTGGATTAAGTTTCAAAGTTAAGATGTTGAGAAGCTCTGCTACTTGTGCTTGGTGGTCTACAATGTCCTTGATGAGCATCATTTGGACATGAGCCTCACGCATACCCGAGATCTCTGGAAGCTTAACTCCAATAGCACCTAGGTCTTTTCTGAACTTGGAAATCACCTTCTTCTGAGCTTTGGTGAGGACCCTTTGTGGAAATGGGAGCTTGTCATAGGGTGACTGCTCAACCTCAGTGGTGTCCTCCAGCTTGACCTCTTTCAGATTCTGGTCAGCTCTCTTCGCAACTGGTTTGTCAGCCATCGGTTCATCTCCCTTCAAAATCTTTGCTTCAACCATCTTGTCAGCTTCCTCCACAATCTTTGCCTCAGCTGTTGCTACAATCAGATGCTCAACCTGTCCAATCTCAGTTCCAAACACCAATTTTTCAATTTCATCTACCTCTTTCTTGTGGTTACTCAATTCAATCCCTGAAGAAGTAGTAGAGAGGACAACATTGCAATACTCCTTGGGATTTTTCTCAGATTTTCCAGGTAGAGACCCTTGCTGGCGATTCTGGTGAGTGTTCATGGAAGCAAACTGGTTTTCCAAAGCCTTGAACTTGTTGTTGAGCTCATTGTAACTTCCATCAATCTTGGAGTGAAGGTTCTTCAACTCATATCCAACCTGCTTCTCACTTCTAGTCTGAGACTCCAAGATCTGTTTCAGTAGAACATCAGTGCTGCTTTCCTGAGGAGTAGAGGTAGAAGGATTAGCTTGTTGGTGAGAAGATTGGTTCCCTTTGTTGGAGAAACCAGGAGGAGGGTTTTGCTGAGGCTGATAGTTGCCTTGCTGGTTGTTCCTAGGCTGATAACCACTATGTTGGTTGTTAGGATAGGATTTCTGTTGGTAGTTGTTGTACTGAAAGTTGGGCTCTTTCTTGTATCAACTGCCATTGTTGTTGATGAAACACAACTCTGCTTGACCTTCCAAACCTTCAACCTCATTGACCTTAGGTGGTGGTTCTTGGTTTGGGTTACCAACAAAGTGCAGCTGCTCTTGGGTAGCTTTATCAGCAATAAGTATGTCTATCTTATCTTGTAGAGCCTTTAGCTCCCTTCTTGTCTGCTTGTCATCAGTTCTACTGCCTCTGTCGTGGTCTCCATTGTAGACTGCGTCACTCTTCACCATGTTGTCAACCAACTCCTCTGCATCTTCCTCAGTTCTTCCCAAGAAGAACCCATTGCTAGCAGTATCCAATCTGGCTCTGGACTTACGGAGAGCACCCCTGTAGAATGTACTTAGCAAGCTTTCCTTGGAGAAACCATGGTGTGGGCATTGAGCTTGGTAGCCTCTGAATCTCTCCCAAGCTTCACTGAATCCTTCCAAGCTCTTCTGTTGAAAACTAGAAATCTCATTTCTCAGCTTAGCAGTTCTTGAATTAGAGAAGAACTTCTCCAAAAATGCTCTCTTGCAGTCATCCCAGGTGGTGATGGAATCGCTGGGTAGAGACTTCTCCCACTGATGTGCCTTAACCCCCAAAGAGAAAGGGAATAGCTTGAGCTTGAAGGCATCCTCGGACACACCATTGGTTTTTGACAACCCACAGTAACTGTCAAACTTGTCCAAGTGATCAAATGGGTCTTCTACAGCCAAGCCATGATACTTGTTATTCTCGATCACGTTGAGGAGTCCTGGTTTGACCTCAAAGTTGTTGGCTTCCACAGCCGGTGCTCGGATTCCCAACCTATGACCATGAATGTTAGGGCGATCATAGGTACCAATGGGTCGAGCTGGTCGTTGTGGGTGTCGTGGCCCTTGTGGTGGATTGTTGTTAACTCCTTGGCCGTTTGCAGCATTTTGTGGTGGATCCTCCATATCAATATTCAACCTCTGTAAGTGAGCCTGTTGCTCTTCTTGTCTTCTCTGTCTTGCTATATCTCTTTTCAAGTGCTCTGATATCTGCAACTCTTGGAACTAGGTTTGTTGGACCCCTGCTCCTCAAGTTCATACACCTGAAATGCAAGGAGGGATGAAGATGGAGAATCAGTAACAAGATAAAAGTAAAATGACTTAGTCTCAAGCAAGTGACTATATCTCAATGTTTAAATCTACTCAGAATTTGGCAACGGCGCCAATTTGATGTTAGGAGTTTTCAAGGCTCCTAAGACAAATGTTGTAGTATGAGTGAATGTCGAACCAGTTCTGAGGGATTCAAAGCACCAAGAATGCAAGTACTTACTTAATCTAAGTGCAACCGATAATTTGGATGGTTTTAAACTACTACTAATAATAGAAAGCAATAAAAGAAATAACTTTCTTGACTATAGGAAAAGAGAACTCATGGGTATAGGGATTAGACCTTGGGTGATCAAGTTTCGAACTAAAGATGGCAAATGATCAATCAAACTATCAACCTTAAGCCTAGACACATTTCTAAGCAAGCTCTATGTCTAGATGAATGCTCATTTGCTAACACATTTCAAACATCAAATGTCTTTGGTTAAATAATATGAAAGAAATCATTACTAACAAGTCTATTGGCTATCTTAACACCTTTAACAACAAATGTCTTTGGTAAAGTATGTTAAAAGCTTAGGAGAGTTGTCTTAGGCATTTCATAGAACACCTTGTGGGTGGGAAATGCCTAAAGATCAACTTTTGAGTGGCCAACTTATAAGATGCATTATGGATACTCTACTAGCAAGGACTAAGAATGATCTACACCTAAACATCCTAGATCTAGCCTAATCACCCTCAATCTTCCTACCCCATGAATTCAAATGATGATCACTCACTAATACTCATGATTCCCCTTAAACCCATATTGGATTTAAGGTTAATCATGAAAGAGATAATAATAAGCAATCAACAAAAACAGTAAGAACACAAGAATCAATGATCCAAAAGATGAACTCTTTCAATAGGTTTTTGATGTTTTTTTTAGTGTCAAAGATAGATTAGCCTCTAATGGCTTACAAAGTACTTAAACTTAGGTTTTAGAAGAGTAAAACGTGCATAACAAATGACCAAAATTCCCCTGATTAATGTTAAGTTTTGAGCTGAAACGGAACACAGAGTGACCAGGCAGGGTCACTCCAGGAGGTCACTCTAGGATGGCATCGGCAGGCGAGTGACCAGAATGGGTCACTGGGGTAGGTCACTCCAGGATGGTGTTAGCAGGCGAGTGACCAGGAAGGGTCACTCCGGGAGGTCACTCTGGGGCTGCTCGTCTCTTGATCACTTTTATCACTTCTTTTGAGCCACAAATGCACCCAAATGTCTCTAAGAACTTCATGTGGTACTCCAATACCTGATAAGGACTTATGTATGCAAAATGCAACCTAGGCATGGCTAAATCCTAGTCTAAATGATCAAGATGCACATGGATGATAAGGTAAAACAGTGAAAATGTGCAGGATATCAGTAAAGTACTTCTCGAATGGACCCGACTTTCGTTAGTCGGTCAACCTCGTCGTTAACCGCTTGAGCCTTTTCTAGGCCCAGCTTGCGATGCTTTTGTTTGATCGGCTTGAAAGTGGGGTCTACGTTAAGCTTATGGGCGGTGACATTCGCATCGATGCCTTTCACGTCACTGGTGGTCCATGCGAAGGTTCCAACGTTGCTTTTTAGGAAATCGATGAGTTCCTTTTTTGTTTCGTGAGGTAGCTCGGATCCGATGCGTACGTGTTTTTCAGGATTCGAGTCGTCGATGCTAACTTGTTCGGTGAGGTTTCTAGGGGGACCTCGAATGTTTTGCTGCATCTCACGACCTTCCTGGATCTGTAATTGCTATTGGGGAGATTCCTTGAGAATTTCAAATCCTCCTAGGTAACAGACCCTGGAGATCTTTTGGCTACCATGCAAGGTAGCTATCCCTTCGGGTGTCGGGAATTTCACGCATTGGTGATAAGTCGAAGCTACTGCTTTCATCTTATGGATCCAGGGTCTTCCCAGGATCGCATGGAACGGGGAAGGTCTGTTGATAACTACGAAATTGGCCATCTTCATGATTCCGCCAGCTATGATTGGGAGTTTGATAGTTCCCAAGGAGGTAGCTGTTTCTCCGGAAAAGCCTATGAGATTGGCTTTCTGGTCGATAATTTCGTAGTCATCTATCTCCATCCCTTTCAGGGCATTGTAGAAAATTAGGTCGACAGAACTTCCAGTGTCTATCATAAGTTTAGGCACCTCGTACCCTGCAATGTTCAGAGTGATGACTAGGGCATCGTCGTGGGGCCTGTCGAGGTCTGACGTCTCGCTTTCCCAAAAGGAGATCTTAGTGTTGGAATCGGGGTTAGGAGGCTTAGGTTGGGCGTTGGACGCGGCCTTCCGCACATGATTTTTAATAGAATTAACAGAGTCCTGACACATATCGGACCCTCCGAGGATATAATCCACCCTTGAGATGGGGCTCGATGGAGGTAGTGGTTTGCTCAAAAGGGCCTTAATTTGTAGGCTTTTTCCCTGAGGGAATTTTCCAAGAACCATATCGACTCTTTTCTTGGGAGCTGGGGGTGGCGAATCCGTCTCCTTCTCAGGTGACCTTTCGCGTTTTGGAGAGGTGTCTCTGGGACCTCTTTTCTGATATGGCTGTGGCTTCTTGAGGTCCACGCCATTTATTTCTCCGGCTGCAAATTTGGCTGCCAGTTGTCGTTGGAGGTCCCAGCATTCCTCAGTTGAATGCCCTTTCCGATCGTGATAAGAGCAGTGTTTGCTCTCGTCGTAGCCTTTTGACCAGGGGGCTTTATTTGTCGTGGCGACAGGTTTCTCCTCCTTATCCTCCTCGACTACGTAAGAATGTTCTCCCTGGGTCTGATTGTTTCGGAAGTTCCCCTTTTTGTGAGGTCCTTTGGCTTCCGCAGCTTCACCTTTTGGGTGATTCTGGGGTTTCTTGTGGAGTTTATCCAACGCTGCTGTTTCCTCTTCCATGGTAACATATCTAGAAGCTTTATGAAGGGCGTCATCGATAGTTGGAGGAGGGTTAAGTGTTAACTCCGACCAGAACTCTGATTTATACCAGAGACCTCTTCTAAGGGCTTCGATGGCAACTTCAGAGTTGGGGTTTGAGACCTTGGTTCTTACTGCTCTGAATTTTTCGATATAGGCTCGTAGCGAGTCTCCCATCACTTGTTTAACGTTCCAGAGGTCAGCCTCGGATGCTTGTTTCAGGATATGGGTCGAGTACTGCTTCATGAAGTCATTGGTTAACTGATCGAAATTATCTATCGAATTTGGCTCAAGGCCGGAGAACCATTCGAGGGCTGTTCCGACCAGGTTTTCGGTGAATGTCCTGCAGTATCCTGCTTCACACTCTTCTTTTGTGAAATGAGCTTTTATGATAGCCAATCGGAAGGCTCTTAAATAGGCCTTCGGGTCTGAGGTCCCATCGTATTCGGGGATCCTAATTTTTTGAGTGTCTCTTATGTAAGAGCTGGCAATTCTGTCAGTGAATGGAGTCCCACGGGTTTCCTCGATCAAACTCTCGATTTCGGGAGCTGAACTCGTTGCCTTGTGGACTTGAGCATTCAACTTTTGGACAGCTGCGTTAGTCTGCGTGATGTATCTGCGGATGGCCTCAGGTCCCTTTAGAGGAAGGACAGTCAGGTCACTATCGGATACCTGATGGGCAGGTTCCTGGCGAAACCGGGTTCGCTCATTTTCCCAGGCAGTAGGTGGGCTACGTCGTTCACTGGCTCTCGGGTTATTTTGGTGAGCAGGATCACTGGGGTGAACCATAGGATCGGCATCCGTCCTTTGGTGTTCATCCGGATTCAGAGTGAAATTTCTGGTTTGATAACCCGAGGCTGATGTTCTGCCCCCGGACGGGATGGATGTTCCTTCTCCGGACCTGGAAATAGGCGGTAGAGGTGGCAAGTGAGTGCTCCGGTCAGTAGCCTGATTGGGCACGGAGCTAGTCGATGCTATATTGCTTCCCATAGCACCAGTGGTAGGTGGATTAAACGCGGAAGCTGTTCTAGCACGAGGTGTTTGGAATACAGGTCCCTGTTCTTCTGGAATGGTGCTATCAGGGGAGAAATCTAGACGTCCTCGAGGGAACGAGGGGTCAACTAACCGATCTCGGAAGGTGCCTCCCGGATCTTGACGTGGCGGTGGTCGGGTTGTTGCGGTTAGACATCTAGTAACCTCTTCGAATCGTTGCTGCCGATCGACTAGCTGTTGCACTGTCCGCTCATTCGTTTGAGCTTTGTCTACTAACTGCATCATCATCTGGTGCATCTCAGAAAGTTGAGCCTCCATTCGATTTGGAGCGGGTTGATGCTGAGGATTATCGGGGGTTGGAAGCCCAGGGTGGGTCTCACTGGAGGATATTGGGTTACTTACCCCATTGGTAGTCTGGTTCGGTGAGCTATCGCTCTGGATCGGGAGATCGGAGTTAGATGGATTCGTTGTCCGATCAGTTGGATTCATCCTCAAGTTTTTAGAGTAAGGGATTTGATTATCTCGTCCCCACAGACGGCGCCAATTGTGAGGGATTAAACTCACTCCAAGATTTTAGATCAAGTCAAGATTAAGGGAAAGATAACATGGGCTAAATCCCGTTAGAACTTATAGAATGAATGTAATTGTATTAATGATTCAGGCGAAAAGATGATTACAAGAGATGATATTCTTGTGATTACAAAAGATAAAAAGTATGTTCTAGAGCTTGTGCGTCTTAGGGTTTTTCTTGTCCTCTCCCTTCTTTGATCGTCCTCTTCTTTAAATAGCCTCAGGCTTCGTTTGATCGTTGCTAACTGGTTCCGAGATATCTTCCATAAAATAAGGGATTCGCACCAGCTTTCTTTTGACTGGGTCCTTCGCTTCTTCCTTTGTGCCGCGAGCTACCTCTTTCTCGTGGCCTCTTTTGTGAATATTCCCTGTGCTCAGCCTCCAGCTTTGTTTTAGCTTCCTCCATGGTTTTACTCCATGTTGGGCCTATCGCGACCCATCGTTAGCTCCCGTCTATTAATATCTAGCTAGCTGGCCATATTTGGCCCCAACAGATAAGTGATGTGAAGAAAGCCACTGAAGGTGTGATGATAGCTAATGGTGCTATGATCCCAATAGAGGGAGTGGGAAAACTCAAACTGTTTGAGAAAGATACAAATTCTTTCTACATGCCCCAGTTTACTTCAAATCTATTGTCTGTGAAGAAGACGCCTGTTGATCATGGTTGCCAAGTGGTATTCAGGCCAGATGAAGTTGAGTTTCAATATTTGAAGACTGGAAGGGTCATTGGAAGAGCAGACAGCAAGAATCAGCTATACCATCTCCAATTAGCTAAGACTTCTGAACCCTTTGAATCTATATGCTTGAGTAGTACTACTAATATGATTGATAGTAGAACTTGGCATGCTCGACTCGGTCATCAACATGCTCGTGCAATTGAACTGATTTTGCCTAAGTTGTCATTCAATCACTTGGAGTGTGAAGCATGCATATTAGGAAAGCATTGTAGAACTGTTTTCCCAACATCTGAGACTATATATGAGAATTGCTTTGATCTTGTGCATTCAGATGTGTGGACTGCCCCATGCATGTCTAGAGATAGTCAAAAGTACTTTGTGACATTCATTGATGAGAAGTCTAAGTATACATGGGTTACTTTGCTTCCATCTAAGGATAGAGTACTAGACTCCTTTATAAACTTCCAAGCATATGTATCTAATCAATACAATGCTACTGTGAAGGTACTAAGAGCATGTTCAATGCTGTCTCTTAATCGCGTCTCTTAGGGTAATTAACCCAAAAAATAAATGAAAAAAGCAATTAAAAGGAAAGCACGTCTCTTAATTTGGAGTTGGAAGGCACGTCTCTTAAGTGCAACGTGTCACAAAGGCAATGGGTAGAAGAAACGTTGTAGTCGTTTTTGTTTCTTTCTTCCTTCTCTCCCTTTTTGGTTCCTCTCCGAAGGCGATGAAAACGGTGATTTCTTGGACTCTTGGTGGTTGTCGTCGACGTCTCTAGGGGTGTCTCTCGGCGACGATGGATAACGGCGAGCTCTCAACCGGTGGCTAGCCTCGACGAATGAAACGGCGATTTCTCTCCCTCTCGGTGGAAGGAAAACGGCTCACTCTTTCTCGTGGTTGCTCTGTGAGACGAAGAAGAACGGCGATTATTTGTCAAGGGAATCGAAAAGGTAAAGCGTGTCTTTGATTCTTTCAAGTATGCATGTCGGTCATTGTCCCCCTTCTTGTGCGTGAACCGTAAATTGAAGAACTCTAATTTTTTTTTATTTGTTTCTATTTTGTGTTAGTACATGGATGGATCAAGAGTCATGATCCAGGATCGTATGAAGCTTGAACAAAAGGCCTACAATTGTTCATTCTGGGTAAAACTTTCATCTTTACTCTGTCCAATTGAACAAGGCATTGTGTGTATTCAATGGTGGTTAACGTTTATGCTGTGATTGATGATGATTCTGATCAAGGTTAAGGGACAATGAAGAAAGTCGAGAGTGATGGTTTCCCTCTGTTGAGTTTGATAAAAGGTAAAAGCTTTCTGGCTTTTGAGTTTGATAAAACCATATGGTTCTTTACTGTCTTCAATTGAATAAAGCATTGTCTGTAATGTAGATTGAAGACGACATGACTCCGGAAGACTTTGCTCTATGACCACAGCAAGGAAGCTATCTCTTTCCTCTGTTAATAAAGGTAATAGCTATCTCTTTGCTCTGTAAATTTTAATAACTAGATTTAAGTGGTTGTCTTTGCTATCTTGATAAAGCATTGTGTTAGGTTAGATAATAACTAGATTTAAGTGGTTGGCTTTGCTGTCTTGATAAAGCATTGTGTTAGGTTTGGTAATAAATAGATTTAAGTGGTTAGTGTTAATATGGTTGTAATAAATTGTGATGAATGAATGCTATAGATATATGTCCAGTCGGTTGTGATCAATGCTTCTCTTCCTTCTATTAAACTTTGTCCTTCTCCTCTTTCTTGAACAAGCGCACGAATTGTTCATCTCTTCCCACTTCATCCCCTTTGTTTTTTATTTTCTCTCTTCTTTGTCATCTTCTGTTATGGATTCCCATCCATATTGGCAGGGTCCAAAGCTTGTTGATCTACTAATTAGTCAACAAGATATTGCCTTTGGATCCAATGAAGATAGTGTCGAGCAATCTTCAACCCAAGTTCCTTTTCTTGCCACACAAGGTACAGCAGATTCAAACTTCGTTGGAGACAATCCTGCTGACCGTAGAGAAAGAAGAAAATGGACTCCAACGGATGATGTTGTCTTGATTAGCTCGTGGCTTAACACTTCAAAAGATCCAGTAGTTAGCAATGAGCAAAGATCAGGCACGTTTTGGACAAGAGTAGCTGCTTACTATGCAGCAAGTCGTCAAGATGGTGGGTGCGAAGAGAGAGGGACTACTCATTGCAAGCAACGTTGGCACAAGATCAATGATGTTGTGTGCAAGTTCACTGGAGCCTACGAAGCTGCAAGCAGGGAGAAAACCAGCGGTGAAAATGAAAATGATGTGCTGAAAAAAGCACATCAAATATTCTTCGCCAACTATAAGAAGAAATTCCTCTTGGAACATGCTTGGAAAGAGCTCAGAAACGACCAGAAGTGGTGTGAGCAATGGTCTGCTAAAAATGAAGGAAACTCTAAAAAAAGAAAGTGTGAGGACGGTGGAGATTCTTCAAGCTCTCAACCATCTGAAACAAAGCGTCCACAGGGTGTTAAAGCCTCAAAGGCAGGTGGTAAGAAGACAGTGGTTGGTTGAGGAGAATGAGTCAAAGTTTCAGTCTATGTGGTCTATAAAACAACAGGATCTGGCCATCAAAGAACGGTTGTCTAAGATGAAACTATTGGACAGTCTTCTTGCCAAAAAGGAACCTCTAGCTGAGTGTGAAGAAGCCCTCAAGAACAAACTCATTAATGAGTTGTTGTTGTCTTAGTTTCATGCTCTGTTGTCCTTTAAGTTAAAGTTTCATGTTCTGTTGTCTTTTAAGTTCTAGTTTCATGTTCTGTTGTCTCTGTTTTATGTGGTTCTTGTTGTGTTTTAAGTGCTAAGTTTTAGTTTCTTGTAATGTTTCTGTTATCCTCAAATGTTCAACCCAAGTTTATGATTAAAAGTTGTTATTGTCTCGGTTTAAATGTTCAAGTTTTTGTTGTCTCTGTTTAAATGTTCAAGTTGTTGTTGTCTCTGTTTCTTATGATTAAAAGTTCTTCTTCATCTTGCAGGTTCAATGTGCGATGAGAGCATCTTGCAGGTCACGGGTTTGTTGGGAGAAAAGAAGACAGAGGTCACGGGTTGTAAAACAGAGATTGTCCTTGAAGTCTTGTTGTCTTGTTGTGGTCACGAGTTGTCTTGTTGTGGTCACAGATTGTGTAAAACATGTTGTCTTGTTGTGGTCACGGGTTTGTTGGCACAAAATAGTTGTTGAATTTTGCATCACTCACAATTATAAATTGGTATGTTTCAAGGTTTTGTTGTCTCACCATTCGCTCCATTCTCTTTGTTGAATTTTGCATCACTCACAATTATAAATTGGTATGTTTCAAGGTTTTGTTGTCTCACCATTCGCTCCATTCTCTTTGCATCTTCTCTCCATTTTCTAAAAGAAAGAAATCTTCTTGTAACCAAGAATCCTCAAACAATTTTCTATCTCTTTTTTTATAAAAACAATTCACTTGTAACCAAGAATTCTCAAACAATTTTCTATCTCTTTGGGGTAAAAACAGTTCTCTCTTTCTTGATTATCTTTTCAGAAAACTTGGTTATCTTTTCTTTCATTCAAATAAAAATTCTTATCTCATGGCATCTTCTTCTCAAAACACTTTCGACGAGTCAATTGATGAAACTTTCGATCAATATTTTGATCAAGTGTTTGATGAAACATTTGAGCATATGTTCAACGCTCAAGGTGATCAAGAAGATGAAAGGAGGACAAGAAAAAAACGAGTTTTTATCGAACGCAATCGTGAAGAAGGTCATCTCCGGTTATGGAATGATTATTTCAGTGACAGTCCAACATATACTGAAAATCAATTTAGACGACGATTTAGAATGAACAAGGGATTGTTTATGCATATTGTTGATCGCCTCTCCAATGAAGTTCAATTCTTTCGTCAAAAGAAGGACGGTATCGGAAGGCTTGGTCTCTCAACCCTTCAAAAGTGTACAGCAGCTATTCGTGTGTTGGCATATGGTTCTGCGCTTGATGCGGTCGACGAATACCTCAGGCTCGGTGCAACCACTACTCGATTATGTGTGGAAAACTTTGTGGAAGCAATAATAAATTTGTTTGGCGATGAGTACCTAAGGAGACCAACACCGGCTGATCTTCAACGTCTACTTCATATTGGAGAGATTCGTGGATTTCCCGGGAAGATAGGAAGCATCGATTGTATGCATTGGGAGTGGAAGAATTGTCCCACCGCTTGGAAAGGGCAATATTCTCGTGGTTCGGGAAAACCTACAATCGTTTTAGAGGCGGTTGCTTCATATGATCTCTGGATATGGCATGCGTTTTTTGGACCTCCAGGTACCTTGAATGATATTAATGTTCTTGATCGCTCACCTGTTTTTGATGACATAATAAATGGTCAAGCTCCGCAAGTGAATTTCACGGTCAACGGAAGAGGCTATAATTTGGCTTACTATCTCACCGATGGTATTTATCCGAAATGGGCAACTTTTATCCAATCGATTCGACTTCCACAAGGGCCGAAAGCAGTTTTATTTGCTCAACGTCAAGAAGCTTCCCGAAAAGATGTCGAGCGTGCTTTCGGAGTCTTGCAAGCTCGATTTGCCATTGTTAAAAATCCAGCACTTTCTTGGGATAAAGTCAAGATTGGGAAGATTATGAGAGCATGTATCATACTCCATAATATGATAGTAGAAGACGAACGAGATGAATACATAGACGAACAAGATGAATACACTCAATATGATGTTTCGGATTTCCAACAAGGAGAAGGCAGCGGAACTTCAAATGTCAATCTCACCTATTATACAGATAGACCTACAAATATCGCCAATCAGATGGGTGTTCGAACAAGAATTCGTGATAGACAAGCGCATCAACAACTGAAAGGTGATTTGGTTGAACATATTTGGCATAAATTTGGACGTGATCAAGACAACAACTGAGCTTGGATGTCTCTTCGAAATTATTATCGTTTATTTCAGTAATCTTTGTTTTTATGTTTGTATTTTAACTTTGTTTTAAAAAAAATTTATGTTTAATAATTTTTTTAAGAACCCCTAATTAAGATACTACCAATAAACCATTAAAATTAAGAATCTCTTAACAATGTATCTTAACTCCACTTTAATACTAAAAAAACCACTAAGAGACCCTAAAAGGGTTCCCCCAATAAACATGCTCTAAGGTCTGATAATGGAGGGGAGTACACAAGCAATGCTTTCAAGAGTCATCTAGCAAAGCATGGGATTGTGCAGCATGCAAGCTGTCCTCACACACCACAACAGAATGGGGTAGCTGAGAGGAAGAACAGGCACTTGATGGAGGTAGCAAGATCTATGATGTTCCATGCTAAAGTGCCATAGAGGTTTTGGAGTGATGCTGTTCAGACTGCTTGCTATCTTATCAATCGGGTTCCAACCAAGATCTTGAAGGATCTCTCTCCATTCGAGGTGTTGAACAAGAACAAGCCAAGCATTGATCACCTAAGAGTCTTTGGATGCGTGTGCTATGTTTGGGTTCCAGGAGAGCAGAGAAATAAGTTGGAGGAGAAGAGTACTAAAGCCATGTTTATTGGGTACTCTATAGCACAAAAGGGTTACAAGTGTTATGATCCAGACACAAGGAGAGTTCTGGTATCAAGAGAAGTGAAATTTGTGGAGTCTACAGGGTATTATGAGAAGGAGAAGTGGGAAGACTTGGGGGATCAGTCTCAAACTTCACCAGGAAGGTGAAATACTCTGAAGATTTTGATGGAGAAGCTTGGGATAAACATGTCTCAAGATCAGGTACCAAGGAGGACAGTACATACTAATCAGGCTGAGGAAGCTGGCAGAGAAATCTCTCTTGATCATGAGAGGGGGAATGGAACTGAATCTGGAGTGCAAGAGCAGCACCAAGGGGATTCAGGTCATCATGATCAAGATGTAACACAAGGAGCCGAGAATTCAGTTCAGTCTAGTGGTGGAGATGAGCAAGAAGAGTCTACTGGTGAGAAGGAAGATTCTACTGGTTCAGGAGAAGAGTCTACTAGTTCAGGGGAAGAGTATATTGGCTCTGATTCAGAAGAACAGGTTCACGCTGAGGTTCCAGTTCAGGAGTTGAGGAGGAGCACAAGGACTAGGAAGGATCCTTCCAACTGGGTAACACGAGAGTGTACTACAATGCCAAGGCTGTGGAGCATCCTTCTCAAGCCGTGTGTTCCTTTGCTGAGTTTCCTGAAGAGGATTATGCCTTCATGATAAGCTTAGATGCAAGCTTTGTTCCAAAGTCTTATGAAGAAGCAATGATGCATGAGGATTGGAAAGAATCTGTGGGAGATGAAGCTAATGCTATGATAAGGAATGACACTTGGTATGAGAGTAAATTACCAAAAGGGAAGAAGGCAGTGACTAGTAGATGGATCTTCACTATCAAATACAAGCCTGATGGGACTGTGGATAGGAAGAAGACAAGGCTGGTGGCAAGAGGGTTCACTCAGACCTATGGAGAAGACTATATTGACACCTTTGCACCAGTAGCCAAGCTTTACACCATTAGGATAGTCCTATCTCTTGCTGTGAATCTTGAATGGGACTTGTGGCAGATGGATGCGAAGAATGCTTTCCTGCAAGGAGAGCTAGAAAGATGAGGTATATATGCATCCTCCTCCTGGTCTTGAGCATCTAGTGAAGCCACGAAATGTTTTGAGATTGAAGAAAGCTATATATGGGTTGAAGCAATCTCCTAGAGCTTGGTACAGGAAGCTGAGTACAACACTTAATGGGAGAGGTTTCAGGAAGTCTGAACTAGATCACACACTCTTTACACTGGTCGGACCATCAGGGATGATTGTGATTCTAGTGTATGTGGATGATTTGATTATCACAGGAAGTGATAAGGCTGGGATTAAAGCCACTAAAGAGTTTCTCAAGTCTGTGTTTGATATTAAATATTTGGGAGAGATGAAGTACTTCTTGGGGATTGAGATATGCAGATCTAAGGAGGGATTGTTTATGTCTCAAACGAAGTATACTATGGATATGCTAAAGGAGACTGATGTGCTTGGAGAAAAGATAGCTAAGACACCTCTTGAGGAGGGGTATAAGGTCTTGCGTGAGGGGGAGGTTGAAGAGAAGCAGTTGTTTGAGGATGCTAAGCTGTATAGGAGGATGGTTGGCAAGCTGATCTACTTGACCATCACCAGACCAGATATATGTTTTGCTGTGAATCAAGTGAGTCAGCATATGCAGGCGCCAAAGGTACATCACTGGAAGATGGTTGATAGGATACTGAGGTATTTGAGTGGCACGCCTGGGCAAGGAGTTTGGATGGGTTGTAATGGCAGTACAGAAGTGGTTGGGTATTGTGATGCTGATTGGGCAGGAGATAGAGTGGACAGGAGATCAACCACAGGGTATTGTACTTTCATTGGAGGAAGCCTTGTTACTTGGAAGAGTAAGAAGCAGAAGGTCATCTCCTGTTCAAGTGCTGAGGATGAGTATAGGGCTATGTTGAAGCTGACAAACGAGTTGGTATGGATCAAGGGTATCTTGAAGCATTTGGAGATTGAGCAGAGTACTCTTATGACAATGCACGTTGACAATCAAGCAGCTATCCACATTGCTTCTAACTCTGTCTTTCATGAGAGGACGAAAGTTGATTGTCACAAGGTGAGGCCGATGATTATCCTAGGAGCGATACTGCCATGTTATACAAGAAGTGAAGATCAGCTTGCAGATGTGTTTACTAATGCAGCCAGATTAAAGATAATGGAGTCCATTCTCTCAAGGCTTGGGCTCATTGATCTTACACCCAAGAGCTGATCCCCTTAGTCATGAGGTCTTCACTCTTTTTCCCTCATTAAGGTTTTGTCCCAATGGGTTTTCCTTGGTGATGTTTTTAATGAGGAAGATCTCATGGCTTTCGAAGCTTGACTTCTTCCACATGGTCAAGATTGAGGGGGAGTGTTGAGAAGAAGGTAATAAAGAGATGGAGTCTTGGAGGTTCAGGGATCATTTAGAGAAGAGAAGTGTTGAGGTTGAGATAGTAACTCCAAAGTTACAACAGTAACTTTGGAGAGTTAACTTTGGAGAGTTACCACAGTAACATTGGATGAAGGTAACTAAGGCTTGTTTGAGAAGTTATCTTGCATCTATCCACTTGAAGAGGAGAAACTTGTCCATCTCAGTCTGGATAAGGGGAGAGCACAGCTGGAAAGGTAAAGCTAAAGGAAAAAGCTACTTTACTGCCTGTCCAAGCATGTGGAGCTTCTCAGTCAAGTATTTTGAATTAAAGGCTCTCTTTGTGTTGACTACACATGCTTCTGAATTGTATTTTGTAATCCTTAGTGTCTCCATCTATATATACTTGTAAACCTTCTCATTTAATCAATTAATGGAGTTTTTGAGTCTATCTATCTAGTCTCTCTCTTGTTCTTATTCTCCCTAATCTCCTAATCTCTTTAATCTTTCCTAAAACACTCAGATTAACCTTAATCACACTATAAAACACAAAAGTGTTTACAATACACATAGCCTCAAACTCAGTATTCCATGAGATGACAAAGCACATTGAGATAGACTGCCACAAAGTGAGACAAATGATGACACAAGGGGTCATCTTACCATGCTACACTAAGAGTGAGGATCAACTAGCAGACATCTTCACTAAGGCTGCAAGTACAAACGTGTGTGAGTCCGTGTATCCAAGAATTGGACTCATGGACATCACTCAGGAGTAATCCTCTTTCACCATGAAGCTTCTACTCTTTTTCCTTAGTATGTTTTTTTCCCACTGGGTTTTGCATACTAAGGTTTTAATGAGGGAAGACTTCATGGTTCTCCAAGCTAGACCATTGCATTGGGTCACGTTTGAGGGGGAGTATTGAGCATGAAGAGAATAAGAGATAACATGGCGTATCATGGTGAGAAGTATGAAGAGATCAGAAGAGGAGAAGAAGAGACTTGAAGTACAAGGAAGTCCGTACAAGTTGTACGGACTACTCTCACTCTCCCAAGTAACCTGGCGCGTCTTGGAGGCAAAGCAAGTGATGGATGTTTCGACCAAAGGCTTCCAGAACCAAGAGGAGACCGTTTGAACTGAGGAGACCAGGTGGGAATAGTTTATAGTATAAGTCACATGTTGGGTTTAATGGAAGTGTGCCGTTGGGTCAGGTCGCTTTCATCAACCAGACCAACATTGTTTATTGTTTCTCTTCACTTCTGATTGTCTTTAAATACTTTGTAACCTCTTATATCCAGATTAAGGAAACATCTTCCTTCTATATTCTCTCCTACTCTTGGCGACTTAAACAACACTTTCTCTATCTCTCTCATATTCTTTTCAGATCAAAGATACTCTCCCTCTCCTGTTCTTGAGTGTTCTTCACTCAGTTCTTCATAAAACTTACAAATGGAACTCGAGGTCTTGGGATATGGATGGGATGCAATAGAAGCACTGAAGTTGTGGGTTATTGTGATGCTGATTGGGCTGGTGATAGAGCTGATAGAAGGTCTACAACCGGCTACTGCGCTTTCATTGGAGGAAACATGGTAACCTGGAAGAGTAAGAAGCAAAAAGTGGTATCATGCTCAAGTGCTGAGGCTGAGTATAGAGCTATGCTGAAGCTTACCAACGAGTTGGTCTGGATCAGTGGGATTCTGAAGCATTTGGAGATAGATCATTTAACACCAATGACAATGCATTGTGATAATCAAGCTGCTATTCACATTGCTACAAAATCAGTATTTCATGAGGGGACCAAGCACATTGAAGTTGATTGCTACAAGGTGAGGCAGATAATAGTCTTGGGAGTAATCTTGCCATGTTACACAAGGAGTGAAGATCAGTTGGCAGATGTATTTACCAAGGCAGCTAGGCATAAGACAATGGAGTCCATCCACATCAGGTTGGGACTCATTGATCTCTCGCCTAAGAGCTAGTTCATACACTCTCCTCATCATGAGATCTTTACTCTTTTTCCCTCATCAAAGTTTTGTCCCATTGGGTTTTCTTTGATGAGGCTTTTAATGAGGAAGATCTCATGATCCTTCCAAGCTTGACTTGTTCCACATGGTCAACCTTGAGGGGGAGTGTTAAACTTAGAATATAAGAGTGTATGAATAATGAGATGAGGAGTTATTTGAGGTCAGGAGAAAAGTTACCATGCAGTAAAAATAAGTTACCATGCAGTAAAAGTAACTTGGAGTTACTGTGAGGTAAAAGGAAGCTGGTTATGGTATGAAGAAGTCTCTGGTGAAGGAAGAGGGTTAACACAGTGATCAGACCGTTGAGGGAAGAGCACTGGTGCGCCTGGCTAGCTCATGACAGCCTGGAAAGATATCTAAGCGTGTGAGCATTGTGGACTGTCCATTTCAAATGAGCGCTCCCCTTCCCTCTTACTTCACATGCTTGCACTAGTAACTTTGACCTGGAAAACCCTTATGTCTCTCACTATAAATTTGTAATGACTCTCTCTCAATAATAATTAACGAGTTGTTGTAGTCTCTCTCTCTTGTTCATCATGATAATCAAAGACTCTTTAATCATGGTTACTTAATCTCTTATCAAATCTTTCTTAAATCTCTCTAAATCTCTTTTACTCTCTCTAATCTACCATTAATCTCTTAATACCATCTCTATTCTAAAATCTCATAAGCCTGGTAGTAATCACCACTACTATTTTCACAGTCTTTATAGATATCCATAAAGTCAGGATCATTAGCATAATAGGATTTAATCTGCTCAAATCCTAACAGCTTAGTTTCCATAGATGAAAACAGGGTATATCTTCTAGACAAAGCATCAGCAACAAGGTTTTCCTTACCTTGCTTGTAGTGGATTACATAAGGAAAAGTTTCAAGGAATTCTACCCATTTGGCGTGTCTCTTGTTGAGCTTGTGTTGTCCCTTCAGGTGTTTGAGAGACTCATGATCAGTGTGGATCACAAATTCTTTCGGCCAGAGGTAATGCTGACAAGTTTCGAAGGCCCTTATCAGTGCATATTGTTCCTTGTCGTAAGTGGGATACTTCAACATAGCTCCTCCTAGCTTTTCACTGAAGTATGCAACTGGCCTTTTCTCTTGCATCAACACGGCTCCAATTCCTACCCCAGAAGCATCACACTCAATTTCAAAATCTTTAGAAAAGTCAGAAAAGTGCAAGCAAAGGTGCATTAGTCAACTTCCCTTTCAAGGTCTGGAAAGCTTCTTCTTGTTCTTTTCCCCACTGGAATCCCACATTCTTTTTGATAACTCCAGTGAGAGGAGCAGCTATGGTACTAAAATCTCAAAATACCTGTCGAATCCAGCCAAACCATGGAAACTTCTTACTTCACTCACACTGGTTGGTCTAGGCCATTCTCTTATGGCTTTCACCTTTTCCTCGTCGACCTTGATTCCCTGTGCTGTAACAACAAATCCTATAAACACAAGGTGATCCGTACCAAAAGTGCACTTTTTGAAATTAGCAAACAAAGACTCTTTCCTAAGCACTTCAAGGACAGATTTCAAGTGTTCCACATGTTCTTTCAGACTCTTGCTGTAGATTAAAATATCATCAAAGTAAACTACAACAAAGTGACCTATGAATGCTCTCAAAACGTGGTTCATCAATCTCATGAATGTGCTAGGAACAATGGTGAGGCCAAATGGTATTACAAGCCATTCATATATACCATGTTTTGTTTTAAATGCAGTTTTCCACTCATCCCCCTCTTTCATCCTAATCTGATGATATCCACTTTTCAAATCAACTTTAGAAAACACACATGAACCATGCAATTCATCTAACATGTCGTCAAGTCTAGGGATAGGATGTCTGTACTTTACAGTGATGTTGTTGATGGCTCTGCAGTCAACACACATTCGCCAGCTTCCATCCTTCTTGGGCACCAGTAACACAGGAACTGCACAAGGGCTCATGCTCTCCCTAATGTATCCCTTTTCCATTAGCTCATCAACTTGTCTTTGAAGCTCCTTTTTTTCCTCTGGATTGGTTCTATAGGCCGGCCGGTTAGGAAGTGAGGCGCCTGGAACCAAGTCTATCTGATGTTCAATCCCACGGAGAGGAGGCAAACCTGTTGGAGTCTCTTCTGGAAACACATCTCCATAGTGTTAAGTTGAGGTATTGATCTGTATGAAGAGAAGACGCTTGAGGGTGTGAAGACTTGAGATGAGGTTAGGAGCAAACGGATGGAAGTGTGAAGTTAGGGCGAGACCGTACGGACAGGGTACCGTACAAGTAAAGTCTCACCCACGGTAACTTTGTGTGTCGACCAAGTAACTTTATGTGTCGACCAAGAGTTACCATTTCAGCTTATCTTGAGGGATCCGACCGTTGGGAGATCAAAGGAAGAAGTCTTGACAGGCTGGCACAGCTGGAAAGGGAAAGCCGCGCCTTATCTTGAATAGTGAAGCTCCCACATGCGCGGATGATCTGATTGGCTTAGTTTGAAATGGGTTGTTGACTACACATGCTCTAACAGTGCTCAAGTCGGAAAACCTTGTGTTTAGTCTTCCATATAAATGTAACCTGCCTCTTAATAAAGATTAGACCGTTTGTTTCAATACTCAGCCCCCATGGCTCTCTCTTAGTCTCATACTCTTACAATCTCTCTTATAATCTCTCTTAAACTCTCTTAAACACTCTGATGCAACCAGAGCTGAACCAGTACTTGATCATGCGCAAAAGGAGCTGAACCAGCTGAAAGAATGGAGTGACACTGAAGAAGAAGCAGCTGAGCTAATCTTGGATGTTGGCGAGTTGGATCAGAAAAGAAAGAAGGAAGCCCAGCCCGAGTCTTTTGATACTTCAGAGCCATCTCTTTCAACCCAAACTGATCAAGACCCATTCTCACTATCCAAAGGCCCAGTTACAAGATCACAAACCAGAAATCTCAGAAAGGCAATCTCGATTTTCGTTTGCGCCAAACCAGAACCAAATCAAGAAGAAACCAAGTCAAAGAGATATTCAATTACTCAGTCTTCAAGGCCATCTAGTTTTCTGTTTCTTTCTCGTTTTCTTGCAAGTTCAATAAGGGAAAACATGTTCTTTCTGTTCTACATAAAATCATGAGTTGTATCAAGTTTATCTCATTCACTTTTTCAATAAAAATCTTCTTTTGATCCTGTGAATCCTTTGTTCAGTCTCTGGACATTGTTGCCTAGGAGTTAACTCTCTGCAAGGCTTTCGCCTTAGATCATTGTTTGTGTGGGTAATCTGCACGATCTCTGGCACTTCAAAACAAGTGTTTGATCAGTTCACAGATCAACACTGAAGTTCATCTCCATTCTCTACCATCATCCCCTCGCCATTCACCATTATTCTGTTCACAAATCATCCAATCCCAAATTGACCAAGTTCTACAACCCTATCACCCTAAGATCGACAACAAAAGGGATCAAGAACACCCAGGGTTCCATTAAGTGGTATCAGAGCAGATTGGGGGCTTTGATTGAGGGTTTGTTTTTGATTTCTTCTTCTCTTTGGGAACCTTTTCAATTTCGAAATCTCTGTTTCTTTTTTATCTATCTGTTGTTCTGCAAGGGGGCCAACCAGATTTAAAAAAAAAAACCTGAGGAGAAATCCAGCCAGACTGAAGAGAAATCCAGTCTCTGGTGGTAAATCTCCTTGCAACCAAAAATCTTGCAATCTGTCTATCTTCTTCTTCTCTTTGGGGTAGGGGATTGACTCTCTAAAGGCTTGATTTTGTCTGGTTACTGAGCTATTGGATTCACAAAACTCACTACAAAACTTGAGAGAAAACACAAGAGAGCAGTGAGGCTTCGGCTATCTGTTATTATACTGACTTGTCTTGTTTAAGTTTTTAACAGGAAGCCATGTCTGATCGAGATGAAAGACCTGTCTCTAGGATGGAACAAGCTCAAATTGAAGCTTTGATGGCTACATTGAGACTAGAAGTGCAAAGACAGTTAGAGTTTGAAAGAGGATCTTTTGAAACTAACAGAAATTTATGTACTTCTTCTTCTCAGGTTAGGGGAGCAGCTAGGGAGAAGAGAAGGGGCAAGAGACATGAGACCACAGATCATGAAACCTCCTCAGGTCGGAGCACTGATGAAGATCGATCAGTAAGGTCAGATAGGTCTAGACGTGCAGCTTCCCCAAACAGTTCAGAATCAAGGCGTGCTCCAAGGAACAGGCCGAATGATGATCTTGGAAATCTTAAGCTTAGAATACCTGTCTTCAGTGGGTCTAGCAAGCCGGATGACTATCTTGAATGGGAGAAAAAGATGGAGCTTGTGTTTGAATGTCAAAGTTATTCTGAGACAAAGAAGGTCAAGCTTGCTGTAACTGAGTTCAAAGATTATGCCTTCCACTGGTGGGATCAGATTGTTTCTACTAGAAGAAGAACTGGAGAACCACAAGTGGCTTCATGGTTTGAGCTAAATACACTCATGAAGAAGAGGTTTGTTCCAAGTTACTATGGCAGAGATGTCCACCAGAAGCTAAGGAAGCTAACCCAAGGAACCAAGAGTGTGGAGGATTACTACCAAGAGATGGAGATGCGTATGGCCAAAGCAGCTATAGATGAGGATTCCGAAGCCACCATGGAACGCTTTCAAGCTGGCCTTAACCGTGACATACAAGACAAGCTGGAGTTGCAGGAGTATGTGGATATCTTTGAACTTCTCCACAAGGCTATTGTTGTTGAGCAGCAGCAGAAGAGAAGGTCCAACAACAAGGGAAGCTACAGTAGCAACTTCAGATCAACTAAGGAAGATAAGGTTTTTGTCAAGCCAAAGGATGAAGCAAAGAAAGATGACAAAGGAAAAGCACCCGCAACCAGAGCTAGAGATGTGAAGTGTTCCAAATGTCATGGGTTTGGACACTATGCCAACGAGTGCACCAACAAGAAAGTGATGATCCTTTTGGACTGTGGAGAGATGATATCTGAAGAAGAAAAAGAGGAAGCATCCGAGGAGGAAACCATAGACTATCCAGTTCGTGGAGAGCTACTTGTGACCAGAAGATCACTGAAAGTTCAATCCAAGCCAGAAGAAGATGATCAAAGGGAGAATCTCTTTCATACTCATTGCACTATCTATGATAAAGTTTGTAGCTTGATTATAGATGGTGGGATCTGTACTAATGTTGCTAGTGAATCTCTTGTAGAAAAGCTTGGACTTAAGACAGGAAAGCATCCTAGGCCTTATCTCCTCCAATGGCTCAATGAAGATGGCGAGCTAAAGGTTACTGAACAAGTAATGGTGCCTCTCACAATTGAGAGATACCAGGATGAGATTGTGTGTGATGTGCTGCCAATGGACTCAAGTCATATCCTGCTAGGAAGGACATGGCAATACGACAAGAAAGCCATTCTTTCACCCACAGGGACAAGAAGATTGTTTTGGCACCCCTATCACCTCAGGAAGTCCATGCTGATCAATTACAACTCAAAGCCAAACGCCAAGAAGCTAAAGAGCAAAAGCATCCGCCTGATGGAAAGAAAAGCAAAGAGACCCATATCATAGCTAAAAGCAGTGAGGTTAAGAAAGCTATGTATCTCAAACAGTCCATGCTTTTGTTTATCTATAAGGAGGCTTTGCTAACTTCTTCTGATTTTGCACCGGAGCTTCCGAGTGGGTTTGAGTTTATCTTGCATGAATTTGGTGATGTGTTCCCAGAAGAAAATCCAACAGGTCTACCTCCTCTCCGTGAGATTGAGCATCAAATAGACTTGGTTCCAGGTGCCTCTCTTCCTAACCGACCAGCATACAGGACCAACCCTGAAGAAACCAAGGATCTACAAAGGCAGGTGGACGAGCTGATGGAGAAAGAACACATTAGAGAGAGTATGAGCCCTTGTGCTGTACCTGTGCTCCTAGTGCCCAAGAAGGATGGTAGCTGGCGAATGTGTCTTGATTGCAGAGCCATCAACAATATCACTGTAAAGTACAGACATCCTATCTCTAGACTTGATGATATGCTTGATGAATTGCATGGATCCTGCATATTTTCTAAGTTAGATTTGAAAAGTGGTTACCATCAGATTAGAATGAAAGAAGGTGATGAATGGAAAACTGCTTTTAAAACTAAACATGGCTTGTATTGTTGACATAAAGGCATAAGAAGATCAATAGGATTAGATAAGCAAGAATGAGCTTAGTCGGGAATGACTTGTGATTCAAGTCTCCGTACAAAGACTTGTCTCTCAAGGCTCCAATCTAACTTAAACCGTATGAGGAAGCAAGGATTGATCATGTACCTTGTCTTGAAGTGGTTTATGAGGAGAGGAGACCGTTGGAAGGTCAGGACAAGAAGGAGATGTCGGCCAGAGTTAAATATAATAGAAGTCACATGTGAAGCTTGCCTAAGGAGCCGTTCATGTCCTGTCACTATCTCGGCCAGTACCTTGAGAAGACCAGCATAGTTTATTCTAATTCCTATTGTCTTGATTTGCCTGATTGGCCTTTAAATATATGTTGTATGCAGACCATTTATGAATCAAGGAAATACATTCCTCATTTCTACTCTCTCTCTCTTCAATCTCGCCCATATCTCTCTCTCTCTCTCTCTCTCTTCCAGTAACAATGTTTCTCTCTTAAATCTCCCCTTAATTCTCACAAATCTTCATGGTATCAGAGCAACAAAGCTCTTGAACCTATTCTTAACTTCCGAAACAAGCATTACTCTGTCCTTAACTCTTGTTTTGTTTTCTCTCTCTGTTCTTGGTGTTCTTCATTTTCTCAAAACTCATACTACTGTACTTGAGTTCCTGGCGAATTGAAGATGGACAACAACAGGTCTCTAACCATTCCTGTGACTTTAAAAGGGATTAATTATCTCTTATGGGCCAGGATGGTGAAGAATGCCCTTGGAGGAAAAGGTTTATGGAGTCATGTCTCAAATGCAGCAGCTCCAAAACAGACTGTCCAAGGAGAAGATGGAAAGGAGATGGTGGTAGCTGATGAAGACAAATGGGGTCAGGAGGATCTCATGGTGCTCACAGCCCTCCTAAGCTCACTTGACCCAGCTATTATGGAGTCTTACTCATACTGTGAGTCTACCAAGCAGCTGTGGGATACTCTCTACAAGGTTTATGGAAATCAATCCAACCTCACCAGAGTATTTGAAGTAAAAAGAGCTATCAATGCTCTCAGCCAAGGAGATACAGAGTTTCAACCTCACTTTGGCAAGTTTAGATCTCTTTGGGCAGAACTGGAGCTACTCAGACCTCACACCACTGACCCTGATACCTTGAACTCTAGGCGTGAGGAGGATAAGGTGTTTGGGCTGCTGCTGACTCTCAACCCATCCTATGGAGACCTTATCAAGCACATCTTGAGAGATGAGAAGTTACCTGACCTTGATGATGTGTGTGCGCAAATCCAGAAGGAGGAAGGGTCTATGGGGCTATTTGGAAGCAAAGGAGACTTAACCATGGCTCACCAGGCTGAGGAAGCAGTGGCAAACAAGGCAGCTTACAAGCAAGATGAGAGGAAGGTCTTGATCTGTGACCATTGCAAGAAGAAAGGCCACATGAAAGACAAGTGCTGGATTCTTCACCCTCACCTTAAGCCAAACAAGTTCAGGAAGCCACGCTTTCAGGATGCAAGGGCTCACCTCTCAACTGATGGAATTGAACCAGTGACTCCAAGCTCAATGTGCTCCAACAACAACGGTGGGGAAAGTGCCATGACCTCTACATCAATGTACTCCACAGCAAGGAACAACCAGGATGAGACTATCAGGCGTTCTGACTTGGATGCTCTCATCAAGGCCTTGAAAGAAAACTCTGGTATACCTAAAACTCTTGGTTTCTCACACAATGCTTGTCACACTGCTGATAGTTCTAAAAACATTTTTAAAACTACTAGACCATTAATTATTGATTCTGGATCTTCTCACCACATGATTGGTGATTCTAGTTTAATTAAAAATGTGGAACCAGCTATAGGAAATGTTATGATAGCAAATGGTGATAAAATTCCAATAAGAGGTATAGGTGAATTGAAATTATTTGATAAAGTGTCTAAAGCCTTTTTCATGTCCACCTTTGCTTCAAATCTGGTTTCTGTTAAAAAGGCCACTAATGATCTAAACTGCCATGTTACATTCACTCCTAATGAGGTTTACTTTCAGAATATTGAGTCTAGTAGGTTGCTTGGAAAGGGTGTGACCAAGGGAGACTTGTACTTGCTTGAAGACACTCGGCCAGTAGCTGATTTATCTTGCTATTTCAATTATGTTTCTCAATTCCCTAAAGATGTAATAAGTCATGCTAGATTAGGACATCCTCATTCTCGTGCCTTGAACATCCTATTGCCTAGTATTGTTTTTGAAAGTGATTGTGAGGCTTGTATCTTAGGAAAACATTGTAGGAATGTGTTTCCTAAATCAATGACCATCTATGATAATTGCTTTGATCTAGTACATTATGATGTGTGGGCTGCTCCCTGTGCATCTAGAGAACAACATAAATACTTTGTGACATTCATAGATGAGAAATCTAAGTATACATGGATCACTCTGTTGCAATCAAAAGATAGGGTGCTAGAAGCTTTTAAAAATTTTCAAAACTATATCACTAACTATTTTAATGTCAAGATAAAGATTCTTAGATAAGATAATGGTTGTGAGTATACTAGCACAGCCTTCAAACAACATCTAGCTGCACATGGGATTATCCAACAAGCTAGCTGTCCTTACACACCCCAACAAAATGGTGTGGCAGAAAGAAAGAACAGGCACTTAATGGAGGTGGCCAGGAGCATGATGTTCCATGGAAATGTTCCTAAAAGGTTTTGGGGAGATGTTGTTGTCGCTGCCACTTACCTTATCAACCGCACTCCTACCAGGGTGCTTCATGATGCCACACCATATTAGGTACTGAATAAGACTAAACCCTCCAAAGATCATTTGCGTGTGTTTGGTTTTGTGTGTTTTGTCTTAGTTCCAGGAGAATTAAGGAACAAACTAGAAGCCGGGAGCACAAAGGTAATGTTTATTGGGTATTCAACATATCAAAAAGGGTACACGTGTTACAATCCAGACACCAGGAGAGTTCTAGTATCCAGGGATGTTAAGATCATTGAAGAAAAAGGCTATTATGATGGGAAGAGCTGGGGAGAACTCAAGGATCTATCTCAATCATCCTCAGATAGAGCTAACAACCTGAGAGTCTTAATGGAAAGACTTGGGATCAGCTTACCAGATGCACCAGAAAAGGTCAGGGAGGTACCCACACAAGCTGTTGATGAGACAGTAGAAGATGTTGGAGTATCTCACCTTGATCATGAGGGGGGCAGTGGAAACAATGAGCAGCATGCGCAACCTCAACCTGAAGAGAACTCAGTGTCACATGATCAAGATGAGATGCCATCAGAATCAGATGCTGAGACTTTACATGAGGCGCCAAGTAATGAACCTGAACCTGAGCAGATACAGCCTTTGATAAGGAGTACAAGAGACAGGAAACCAGCTTCAAACTGGATCAACACAAGGGTCTACTTTAATTCTAAGGCAGTAGCCCATCCAATCAGTGCAGCATGTTCTCTTGCCCAATATCCAGAAGAACATCAAGTCTTCATCAGTGAATTGGATCAGGAGTACATTCCAAAAACCTAAGAAGAAGCCATGCAACATAAGGAGTGGAAGGCATCTGTTGGAGATGAGATAGGCGCCATGATCAAGAACAACACTTGGTTTGAAAGTGAGTTCCCCAAAGGCAAGAAGGGAGTAACAAGCAGACTCATCTTCACCATCAAGTATCTGGCTAATGGAAAGCCAGAGAGGAAAAAGACTAGATTAGTTGCAAGAGGGTATACTCAAGTATATGGTGAAGATTACTTGGATACTTTTGCACCAGTGGCCAAGCTGCATACCATCAGGATTCTTCTATCACTTGCTGTCAACCTAGAGTGGAATCTATGGCAGATGGATGTGAAGAATGCCTTTCTTCAAGGAGAGTTGGAAGATGAAGTCTATATGAGACCACCTCCTGGCCTAGAAGATATGGTGAAACCAGGGAATGTCTTAAGACTAAAGAAGGCCATCTATGGCTTGAAGCAATCTCCAAGAGCCTGGTACCATAAACTAAGCACAACACTCAATGGGAGAGGCTTTGTGAAGTCTCAAGCCGACCATTCTCTCTTCACACTAACCAGCAGCCAAGGCATTGTAGTCATCCTGGTGTATGTGGATGATATCATCATCACTGGTAGTAACCAAGTAGGTATCTCCTTAACTAAAGATTTTCTTAAAACTACCTTTGATATTAAGGATTTGGGAGAGTAAAAGTACTTCCTAGGGATTGAATTGTGCCGCTCCAAGGAGGGCCTTTTCTTATCCTAAAGGAAATACACACTTGATATCTTAAATGAGGCAGGAGATCTTGGAGGTAGACATGCCAAGACACCATTGGAAGAAGGCTACAAGGTGCTGCGAGAGGGGGAGTAGGATGCAACTCCTTTCACTGATGTCAAGAAGTATAGAAGAATGTTTGGGAAGCTCATCTACCTCACTATCACTCGGCCAGATGTGTGTTTTGCTGTGAATCAAGTGAGCTAGCATATGCAAAGCCCTAAGATACATCACTGGAACATGGTGGAGAGGATCTTGAGATACTTAAGAGAAGCACCTGGTCAGGGAGTATGGATGGCGTGTAATAAGAGCACTGAAGTGGTTGGGTATTGTGATGCTGATTGGGCTGGAGATAGGATTGATAAAAGATCAACCACAGGCTATTGCACCTTCATTGGAGGAAATCTGGTTACATGGAAGAGCAAGAAGCAGAAGGTGGTGTCTTATTCAAGTGCTGAGGCAGAGTATAGGTCAATGAGAAAGCTCACAAGTGAGCTGATATGGATCAAGGGGCTGCTAAGAGACTTGGGGATTGAGATCACCACACCAATGACCATGCATTGTGACAATCAGGCCGCAATACACATTGCATCCAATTCAGTATTCCATGAGAGGACAAAGCATATAGAAGTGGATTGCCACAAGGTGAGACAAGCAGTAGAGCAGCAAGTGATACTTCCATGCTACACTAGAAGTGAAGATCAACTAGCTGACATCTTCACCAAGGCAGCCAGCAGCAAAGTTTGTGAGTTCATTCATCCTAAGCTTGGACTCATAAACCTCACTTGTCACTGATCCCCTTGCCATGAAGTGTTCTACTCTTTTTCCTTTGCTTAGTTTTTATCCCAAGTGGTTTTTCCAAGTAAAGGTTTTAATGAGGGAATGCTTCATGGAGTCCAAGCTTGACTTGTGAAGCTTGAGGGGGAGTGTTGACATGAAGGCATAAGAAGATCAATAGGATTAGATAAGCAAGAATGAGCTTAGTCGGAAATGACTTGTGATTCAAGTATGTCCATACAAAGACTTGTCTCTTAAGGCTCCAATCTAACTTAAACCGTATGAGGAAGCAAGGAGTGATCATGTACCTTGTCTTGAAGTGGTTTATGAGGAGAGGAGACCGTTGGAAGGTCAGGACAAGAAGGAGATGTCGGCCAGAGTTAAATATAACAGAAGTCACATGTGAAGCTTGTCTAAGGAGCCGTTCATGTCCTGTCACTATCTCGGCCAGTACCTTGAGAAGACCAGCTTAGTTTATTCTAATTTCTATTGTCTTGACTTGCCTGATTGGCCTTTAAATATATGTTGTATGCAGACCATTTATGAATCAAGGAAATACATTCCTCATTTCTACTCTCCCTCTCTCTTCAATCTCGCCCATATCTCTCTCTCTCTTCCAGTAACAATGTTTCTCTCTTAAATTTCCCCTTAATTCTCACAAATCTTCATGTATGAGTGGCTTGTGATCGACCATGGATTTTATCCATTTTTAGGCATGGTATATAGGTGTTTTTATATATATTTACTACAATATAGAGTCTATATAGATTATTTACAGGTTCAGGTACGTTCTGGAGAAATATGGTGATTTTGTTGTCTTTTGGAGCCTTTTAAGTGCAGAGCTGCGCAGACTCGTTAGATGTTTAGCTATGGATGGAGACCTTCCTACCGTTAGATTGAGCCCATATTTTGACACAAGATATAGATTTGAGTTAGATTTCCAATGCCACCGGTCTCAGGTCAATCAGCATCCTGTAGCAGAAGTTATGTCCGTTTTACTGAAGAGTGGTCAGTCTGCCTCGCGAGAAAAGGCTGTCGAGAAGAGGAATGCATATCGATCGATGCATTATAGTGCATATCGATCGATATGGATCACAGAATATGGGCCGAGCATATTTAATGACCGACTGAAGCCCAGAAGTAATCCTAAATTACCATAATGCCCTTGGACGACCAGAAATCCTATTTATGTTATTTCTAAGCCATTGTTCACGGCTACACGCTTTTCTTTGTGCTTTTCTATTCTATTGCTCTCTTTGTTGGGAGAGAAGGGAGGAACTACTATCATAGTCCTCTGGGAACTCCATTGGTTTTATTATTCTATTCTATTCATCTATTCTTTCTATGATTTCTGTGACAACTATCATGTCTGAATAAATCCACCTGTTAGGTTTAGGGTTCAGATAGGTTATGAGGGATTAGCCCTAAATATAGAATTTCTAAGTTGTGATATTCATCATTGAAGATTGTTCATAATGTTTGTTTAGGAGTAATTAACCTGAGCTTGATTATAGATTTTTTATCTGACTGCTCTTCTCTGAGTTAGGATTGATAGATACCTTCGAGAGTTGGTCTAGAAACCCCAGTGAACATATATTCAACCCGCGCAAAGCGCTTACTAGAAGCGTATCGATCGATTCTCCTATAGAGACATCGATCGATACGATGCAAAGCTTGTCGATCGATACGCCTAACCCGGCATTGATACGCCTAACCCGGCATCGATACGCCTAACCTGGCATCGATCGATGCTTTCCTAGAATCGACAACGAAAGTTGGAGTTCTTGGATCTAGTAATAGATAACCTGGAAATCGAGAGATGGTTGGTTATTCTAGTTTTTGAGTTCTATAATATTATACTTAGTCTCTATATCATTATAATCCTGATTAGCTGAATAGAAACCCTAAGTCTAGCAACCATCCTTCCATCAAACAACTCCTTGCCTTGTTGAATAATTGTCTTGTTCAACTTGTTTACTGCTTTATTTATTATTTGCTATATTTATTTACTGCTTTAAACCTATTAGCCTAGCTTAATCATATAACTATTAGATCTAATTGGTTCCTTAGCTCCTTGTGGATTTGATCCCTAAGTACTACAACTGAAGCTCTTATTTGAGAGAGTAAAGTCACTCCTTAGGGTAATTTGAGTGATATCAAATTTGGCGCCGTTGCCGGGGAGCTTTGATCGCCATTAGATCTTGTTTAGTTAGATTTAGTCTAGGTTTTGTTACTGTTTGAAAACTCAATAAATTTTTTCTTGTGTTTCAGGTACATACATATGAGTACCAGAAGCAACAAGGGAATAGGGCTCTTACTAGTAGAGCCACTGGAATTGAAACGCGTGATCCGTAAGTTTACGAGGGCAGTATCGATCGACACCCTCCAAGCAGCATCGATCGACAGCGTAAACCAAGCATCGAACGACACTATTAATCAGGTGTCGAAAAACACTGTTCATCGCGGTACTGTTCACGAGGTTACTATTCATTCCGGTACTGTTCATCCGGTACTGTTCATCTAGGTACTGTTCATCTCGCTACTGTTCATCGCGATACTATTCATTCCCCGTCGATCGACACTATTCATCCCGTGTCGATCGACACTATTCATTCCCCGTCGATCGACACTGTTCATCCCGTGTCGATCGACACTGTTCATCCCGTGTCGATCGACACTGTTCATCCCGTGTCGATCGACACTGTTCATCCCCCGTCGATCGACACTGTTCATCGCGACACTGTTCATCCGAACACTGTTCATCGCGACAATGTCATCGAAACACTGTTCATCATGACACTGTTCATCCGAACACTGTTCATCGCGACACTGTTCATCCGAACACTGTTCATCGCGACACTATTCATCTGATGACGAACACGACTTACGGGGAGACAGAGAAGGTCGAAGTGCTCATTCTTAAGGCTGATAAGAATGGGGTCTTAAGAGACAAGGAAGGTCGCGCTCGCGACAGAACAGGACAACTGATTTATATGCTAAAAGGTCTGCATTGCGTCGTTCAACACTTCAGAATACTGCCCTGGAGCTAAACCCTGCATTTATCTCTCTTGTTGGTAAGCATCCCTTTCATGGCCTTCCTCATGAATATCCCATTACCCACCTCGAATCATTTGAAGATCAAACATCAACCATTAAAAGCAATGGAGTCTCTGAAGACTACTACTTCTGCAAACTATTTCCATACTCTCTTGCTGGGGATGCAGCTCATTGGTTGAAGAAGCTACCACCAGGATCTCTTACTACTTGGAATGACATTGCAAACGCTTTCGTCAACAAGTTTCTCTATGATGCTTCGGAGAATCTAGAGATTGAGATGAGGTCTATGCTGGAATATATGGTGGAGGATGATGAACAACATGGATCTGGAGAGCTGAGCAGAGTAGAAGAAGCCGCTATTAGTGATATGAGCTCGACATCGATCGATACCACGACTTCAGCATCGATCGATCCCACGACCTCAACATCGATCGTTCCCAGCCTTTCAACATCGATCGACACACACTCCAGTTGTCGATCGACACCACTCAAAATCCCTGAAAAATCGAGCTGTCTTTAGGACATTACACACTCGAAAGTTACGAGCAGTGGTGTATCAAGAAGTGATCTAGCTCTTGAGGTGGATAAAGAGATCGCTATAGAAGATTTCTTAGAGCTAGAGGATCTCATGAAGCTAGAGGATAAAGAACAACCTGGAAATTTGGGACAGGACTTAGAGATAAAGATTGAACAGCACACTTCGAGAAGAGATCTGGGAACTTCACTGAAAAATGGTATCGATCGATACCCACCCAACATCATGGATGTACACCCACCCTACATCATCGATCGACATGCAACAGATACCATCGATATACACCTACCCGATTGCATCGATCGACAACCACATGATAATATCGATCGACACCCATCATTGGATGAGCTGCCAGGATACACAGTTGAGCTAAATCCGATTAAGGAGAGAATGCACAAGTCTGAGGCCTCAGACCTTGCTGTCATCAAACATCTGAGATCACCAATCTGTGCAGAAGAAGCTGCTGGGATTCGGAAAAGAGTGAAGAGGATACATGACCCTGTGAAAACTGTGATTCCCTGCATTGTAACTGAAGCTGAATCTCCTATCCTACCAGATAAAGGTGAAGTTGACAAAGGGTCAACAGAGGCAGCATCGTTCGACACAGACAAGATACAGTCGATCGACACCGGTGGGACACCATCGATCGACGCTGGACGCGTATCAGAGCAGAAAGAGTTCAATGTGAATGGAAATCTTTTTGATGGATACACCACCACGCGATCAGACAAGTCTGGGGGAAAGAGGAAGAAGAATTGGAAGAAGAGAAAAAGGATCAAGGGAGATCCTCAGTTATCATTGATTCCTCACTTCTCAGATGGTATCAGGAAATTCAGAGTGCGCAGCAGATGCTTCTCACAGCCATTTGCAAAACTTAGAGCACTCCTTATTGTTGAGATAGTAGACAAAGGAGAAGAGTCTATGGAGGAGGCTTTCACACAAGAATGATAAAGCTTCAGAGTGTAGACATTGAGACTTGGTTTGGAGCAAGTTCTCATTCTCATCCAGACTAAATAAGATCTCCAGAAGTCAAACTAATGACTAAAAATAAGCGCTGAGTGGGAGGCAACTCACTGTTAGGTTTGTTTTAAATTTGGTTTTAATTTCATTTATTACTGATTTTTGCATTTAGTTATTGCAGGTAAAAAAAAAAGTGAACAGTAACGACGGTATTGTAGCAAACACACTGTAGCAGGAAAATCGATCAACACTGTAGCAACACCATCGGTCGACACTGTAGCAAAGTTACTGTAGCAGAATCACTGTTGATCGACCATGGATTTTACCCATTTTTAGCCATGGTCTATAGGTTTTTTTATATATATTTACTATGATATAGAGTCTATTTAGAGTATTTACATGTTCAGGTACGTTCTGGAGAAATATGGTGATTTTGGTGTCTTTTGGAGCTTTTTGAGTGTAGAGCTGCAGAGACGCGTCAGATGTTTAGCTATGAATGGAGACCTTCCCACCGTTAGATTGATCCCATCTTTTGACACAGGATAGAGCATTTAGTTAGCTTTCCAATGCCACCGGTCTCAAGTCAATGAGCATCCTGTAGCAGAAGTTATGCCCGTTTTACTGAAGAGTGGTCAGTCTGCCTCGCGAGAGAAGGCTGTCGAGAAGGGGAATGCATATCGATCGGTGCAACATAGTGCATATCAATCGATATGGATCACAGAATATGGGCCGAGCATATTTAATGACCGACTGAAGCCCAGAAGTAATCCTAAATTACCATAATGCCCTTGGACGACCAGAAACCCTATTTATGTTATTTCTAAGCCATTGTTGACGGCTACACGCTTTTCTTTGTTCTTTTCTATTCTATTGTTCTCTTTGTTGGGAGAGAAGGGATGAACTCCTATCATAGTCCTCTTGGAACTCCATTGAGACTTGTTTTGGAGCAAGTTCTCATTCTCATCCGGACTAAATAAGATCTACAGAAGTCAAGCTAATGACTAAAAATAAGCGCTGAGTGGGAGGCAACTCACTTTTAGGTTTGTTTTAAATTTGGTTTTAATTTCATTTGTTACTGATTTTTGCATTTAGTTATTGCAGGTAAAAAAAAAGTGAACAGTAACGACGGTACTGTAGCAAACACACTGTAGCAGGAAAACCGATCGACACTGTAGCAACACCATCGGTCGACACTGTAGCAAAGTTACTGTAGCAGAATCACTGTTGATCGACCATGGATTTTACCCATTTTTAGCCATGGTCTATAGTTTTTTTTATATATTTACTATGATATAGAGTCTATTTAGAGTATTTACAGGTTCAGGTACGTTCTGGAGAAATATGGTGATTTTGGTGTCTTTTGGAGCTTTTTGAGTGTAGAGCTGCACAGACGCGTCAGATGTTTAGCTATGAATGGAGACCTTCCCACCTTTAGATTGATCCCATCTTTTGACACAAGATACAGCTTTTAGTTAGCTTTCCAATGCCACCAGTCTCAGGTCAATGAGCATCATGTAGCAGAAGTTATGCCCGTTTTACTGAAGAGTGGTCAGTCTGCCTCGCGAGAGAAGGCTGTCGGGAAGGGGAATGCATATCGATCGGTGCAACATAGTGCATATCAATCGATATGGATAACAGAATATGGGCCGAGCATATTTAATGACCGACTGAAGCCCAGAAGTAATCCTAAATTACCATAATGCCCTTAGACGACCAGAAACCCTATTTATGTTATTTCTAAGCCATTGTTGACGGCTACACGCTTTTCTTTGTTCTTTTCTATTCTATTGTTCTCTTTGTTGGGAGAGAAGGGAGGAACTCCTATCATAGTCCTCTTGGAACTCCATTGAGACTTGTTTTGGAGCAAGTTCTCATTCTCATCCGGACTAAATAAGATCTACAGAAGTCAAGCTAATGACTAAAAATAAGCGCTGAGTGGGAGGCAACTCACTTTTAGGTTTGTTTTAAATTTGGTTTTAGTTTCATTTGTTACTGATTTTTGCATTTAGTTATTGCAGGTAAAAAAAAAAGTGAACAGTAACGACGGTACTGTAGCAAACACACTGTAGCAGGAAAATCGATCGACACTGTAGCAACTCCATCGGTCGACACTGTAGCAAAGTTACTGTAGCAGAATCACTATTCATCGGAAAAAAAAAACTGGTCTTATGTTTTTTTTTAGTGTTTTATTTATGTTAGGAAAAAGGAAAAAGATTCAAGGAAGACTGTTTGCACAAGAATCGACGATGGCTAGCTAGCATCGCTCGACAAAGCATCAAAAGTATCGATCGCCACTTAACTGTGTTGGTCGATATTCATATCAAAGTCAGGTATACCGTTTTTCCTTGTTAAATATCGTCCTTATAATTTATTTTCCCACCAATCTTAGACTGGATAATGCTGGTGACAGTGTTGTTTTAAGTCTGGGGGAGGTTATACTAATATTGTGTTTTTGTTAGCTATATATATTAAAAAAAAAAGATCCAAGTAGACGATTGCCATCATATCGACCGATGTGAGCATGTCGATATCGATCGACAGTACATAACTTGCAGCGACCGATGGTAACCTATTTCCATCGATCGACACCTAATCCGGTCAGGTATATCGATTCTACTTGTTACTTTATGTACTTATGATTTATATCCTCAACATAACTCCGGCTGGATATACACTGGAGACAGTGTATAATTTAGTCTTGGGGGATGTTTACTGATATTGATTTATTGTGAGTCTTATAAAATGTTTTTCAAAAATTTTTATTGAGTCAAGAAGGGGATAATGAACATATTAGATTTGCGCTTGTTATCTAACCACTCTTTAGCACCATTCTAGACTTACTGATTGCAGATAGTACTGAAGATACTAAAGTGGATCAACCTGTCAACTATCAACACTTGCTGAGATTGTTTGAAGGAACCAAAGCTGACCTCCAACACTAAACCTGACTCAATTGCTTGTCTTGGGGCTTGGTATACATGGGATCGGATTCGTCAGACAAGTCTGGAAGGTAAAGCCTTGTGTAGATTTATCACCTTCTCTCTCTCCATTTCGACCCTAGATATATAAGTAAAAAAAAAAGGAAACAAAAAAAAATAATAAATTAAAAATATATATATATATATATATATATATAGGTTTTTAGTTAGGTGGAATCCGAACAGGACTTGGTGGCTACAACCATTATGGCTTGCTTCATAAGGATTCCAACAAAAAGAATTCGAACGGGACTTGGTGGCGGCAATCATCAAGGTTCGATTCATATAAATTCTTGGATATAGGTCAAAAAAAAGTGAACAGGATTTGGTGGCAACCACCATTAAGTCTTGATTCATGGAAGCCTTTCCAATCTTGGTCAATGATCCTGCAGTAGAAGCAGACTTTGACTAAGAGAGAAATGAGTAGAGAGAGAGGATAGGAACTAACTTTTACCTACAGGTCCAGATACTTGTTTGAGAATCCTTGCATCTTGTGATCGATAATCCCAAGGTAAAGCCTACACTTTTATTTATGTTAAGAAATGAGGTTGGTAGAAGGGAATGTCATACAAGATTTGCTAAGTTGTTGGCTAGGTGAATTTGGTTGCTAAGCTTGGATATGGTATAATGTGCTTTTGTGATTAGGAATTTTTAGATGTGGATTGCTATATTGTAGAGGTGATGATTCTAAGTTTTAAATCATATGAGTCCCTGCTGTTTTCAAACCTCTTTCAGAGAGACTGCCTGTTGGTTTTGCTTGAGGACAAGTAAAAGGGTAAGTCTGGGGGAGTTGATCGACCATGGATTTTACCCATTTTTATCCATGGTCTATAGGTTTTCTTATATATATTTACTACGATATAGAGTCTATTTAGAGTATTTACAGGTTCAGGTACGTTCTGGAGAAATATGGTGATTTTGGTGTCTTTTGGAGCCTTTTGAGTGCAAAGCTGCACAGACGCGTCAGATGTTTATCTATGGAAGGAGACCTTCCCACCGTTAGATTGAGCCCATCTTTTGACAAAGGATATAGCTTTGAGTTAGATTTCCAATGCCACTGGTCTCAGGTCAATCAGCATCCTGTATCAGAAGTTATGCCCGTTTTACTGAAGAGTGGTCAGTCTGCCTCGCGAGAGAAGGCTGTCGGGAAGGGGAATGCATATCGATCGATGCAACATAGTGCATATCGATCGATATGGATCACAGAATGTGGGCCGAGCATATTTAATGACCGACTGAAGCCCAGAAGTAATCCTAAATTACCATAATGCCCTTGGACGACCAAAAATCCTATTTATGTTATTTCTAAGCCATTGTTGACGGCTACACGCTTTTCTTTGTGATTTTCTATGCTATTGTTCTCTTTGCTGGGAGAGAAAGGAGTAACTCCTATCATAGTCCTCTTGGAACTCCATTGGTTTTATTATTCTATTCTATTCATCTATTCTTTCTATGATTTTTGTGACAACTATCATATCTGATTAGCCCTAAATATAGAATTTCTAAGTTGTTATATTCATCATTGAAGATTGTTCATAATGCTTGTTTAGGAGTAATTAACCTGAGCTTGATTATAGATTTATTATCTGACTTCTCTTCTCTGAGCTAGGATTGATAGATACCTTCAAGAGTTGGTCTAGAAACCCCAGTGAACATGTATTCAACCCGCGCAAAGCCCTTACTAGAAGAGTATCGATCGATTCTCCTATAGAGACATCGATCGATACGATGCAAAGCTTGTCGATCGGTACGCCTAACTCGGCATCAATCGATGCTTTCCTAGAATCGACAACGAAAGTTGGAGTTCTTGGATCTAGTAATAGATAACCTGGAAATCGAGAGATGGTTGGTTATTCTAGTAGTTGAGTTCTATAATATTATGCTTAGTCTCTATATCATTATAATCCTGATTACCTGAATAGAAACCCTAAGTCTAGCAACCATCCTTCCATCAAACAACTCCTTGCCTTGTTAAATAATTGTCTTGTTCAACTTGTTTACTGCTTTATTTATTATTTTCTATATTTATTTACTGCTTTAAACCTATTAGCCTAGCTTAATCATATAACTATTAGATCTAATTGGTTTCTTAGCTCCTTGTGGATTCGATCCATAAGTACTACAACTGAACCTCTTATTTGAGAGAGTAAAGTCACTCCTTAGGGTAATTTGAGTGATATCAGCTTGTTATGCCATTTCGACTCACCAACGCACCTAGTACTTTCATGAGGTTGATGAACCATGTCCTGAGAGCTTTTATAGGTCATTTTGTTGTAGTTTATTTCGATGACATCTTGATCTACAACAAGAGCTTGAATGAACATGTTAGACACCTGAAATCTGTTCTTAAAGTACTTAGAAAGGAATCTTTGTATGCTAATCTCAAAAGTGTACTTTTGGAAGAGATCACCTTGGGTTTTTAGGCTTTGTTGTTGCAGCTCAAGGGATTCAGGTGGATGAGGAAAAGATTAAAGCAATCCAAGACTGGCCAAGTCCTACAAGTGTTAGTGATGTAAGGAGTTTCCATGGATTAGCTGGCTTCTACAGAAGGTTTGTCAAGGAAGCGTTCCAAAACCTAAAAGGGAAGTTAACCAATGCTCCTTTACTTGCTCTTCCTGATTTCACTAAGACTTTTGAAATTGAGTGTGATGCTTCTGGTGTAGGAATTGGAGCAGTGCTGATGCAAGGAAAGAGGCCAATCGCCTACTTCAGTGAGAAACTTGGGGGAGCTATGCTGAATTATCCAACCTATGATAAGGAACTCTATGCCTTGATCAAAGCTCTTGAAACTTGGCGGCATTACCTCTGGCCGAAAGAGTTCGTGATACACACTGATCATGAGTCTCTCAAGCATCTCAAGGGCCAGCACAAGCTTCACAAAAGGCACGCCAAATGGGTTTAGTTTCTGGAAACCTTTTCTTATGTTATCCATTACAAACAAGGTAAAGAAAATGTTGTTGCTGATGCCTTGTCTAGAAGGCATACCTTGTTATCTTCAATGGAAACTAAGCTGTTAGGATTTGAACAAGTGAAAACTTATTATGCTGATGATCCTGATTTTAAAGATCATTTTAAAGATAGTGAAAAGCATACCAGTGGCAAGTTCTATCAAGTTGATGGGTTTTTATTCTTTGAAAATCGATTGTTCTTGCCTAATTGCTCTTTGAGAGAGTTGTATCTCAGGGAATCTCATCGAGGAGGACTCATGGGGCACTTTGGAATGGCCAAGACTTACAGCATACTGAAAGAACATTTCTACTGGCCAGGAATGAAGAAGGACGTTGAAAGATTGTGCAGCAGGTGTGCTGTATGCACACAAGCCAAAGCTAAGGCTCGCCCACAAGGTCTGTATACTCCTGATATACCATGGATTTTACCCGTTTTTACCCATGATATATGAGTGTTTTTACTACTATTATCTATGTTTTGGAGTCTATTAGGTATGTTTTCAGGTTCAGAAGCATTTTGGAGAAAAGTGATGTTTTAGGTGCCTTTTTGGAGCTTAAAGAAGAGTTCACCCGTGATCAAGACCAGAGGTCGACTCAAGAGTTACACATCGATTGATGCACACTCTGTGCAATCAATCGACACACATTAGCCGAAGGACGATACATCGAGACTATAATCGATCGATGTACACCCTGTACAATCGATCGATACTGAGGCGGCAGAAAGACAAGTTGGACCTGGCCGAACTTGAAGCCCAAGATATCACATTTTACAAGAATGCCCCTGACGAGTTGTTTAACCTAATGAACTCATATATTTATATGCCTAAGTGTTTTGGCAGGAGAAATAAGTTTTCAAGAAGTTTTTAAGCTTTTACAGAATACAAGTTTTATACAAGTTTCTTTTCCTTCTACTTATTTCTTTTTTGTTCTTTATTTGTTAACAAAGATTATAGAATTCTAGACCTAGAGGAGAGATCCAAAGATATTTGTGATTGGAACCTAAGTGTTCACCCTCTAATAGGTCTATGAACTTCGATTATTACCTTGTTGCTATGAACTACTTAGCCATGGCTGAGTAGATTCATTTGTTAGATTTAGGGTTTAAATAGGATATGAGGGATTAGCCCCAACCTATAATTGCTATAGTTGTGATATTTATTGTTAGGATTGTTCACTAATGTTTTTTCTAGCTTAGCTACCTAGAACATGAACTTGGATTGTATTGTTCATTACATGCAATACCTGACAACATCCTAAACATGCTATGACCCTCTTGAGATATGCGAAAGCTGATCTAAGATCATGGTGAGCATTGTATCAACTCGCGCATAAAGCTTGCTTTAGAGCTGTATCGATCGATACTCCTATAGAGTAATCGATCGACGTAGCTAGAGGTGTATCGGTCGATATTCCTATCGAACCATCGATCGATACCATCGGCAGAGTAGCCGACCGCAACACCGTTTAGCATCTAAGTAATAGATGGTCTAAATAATGCGAGAGCTGATGGATTCATTTAATAAGTGTTGAGCTCTGACATATCATGCAAGCAACTTGTTAGCCTTTATAGGTTTTTATAATCCTGAATTCCTGAATACTTACCCTGAATCTAACTACTTTTCTTTACTGTTTCAAAACCAAATCCTTTCAACTGAGTAATCTTATCCTTACTCAGCAAACCTGCACTTTACTTTAAACTATTTTCAACCTAGCATAGTCATTAAGATTGCATCTTATTTGTACACTAGCTCTCTGTGGATTCGATCCCTAAGTACTACAACTGAACCTCTTATTTGAGAGAGTTAAGTCACTCCTTAGGGTAATTTGAGTGATATCAACTCCACTACCTATTCCTGATGCACCTTGGATTGATATATCTATGGACTTTGTGCTTGGTTTGCCTAGGACTAGAAAGGGACGAGATTACATCTTTGTAGTTGTGGATAGATTCTCTAAGATCGCTCATTTCATTGCTTGCCATAAGACTGATAATGCAATTAACATTGCTGATTTGTTCTTTAGAGAAGTGGTTCGACTACATGGAATGCCTAGGTCCATTGTTTCTGATAGAGATACCAAGTTCTTAAGCCATTTCTGGAAAACACTTTGGTCTAAGCTAGGAACTAAGTTGTTGTTCTCTACTACTTGTCATCCACAAACTGATGGACAGACTGAAGTAGTTAATAGGACTCTAGCTACTCTCTTGCGTGCTGTGATTAAAAAGAACATTAAAACCTGGGAAGATTGCTTGCCTCATGTTGAGTTTGCTTATAATCACTCTGTGCACCGAGCTACTAAGTTCTCTCCTTTTCAAATTGTTTATGGGTTCAATCCTTTGACTCCTCTTGATTTGCTACCTTTGCCTCTCAATGACAGAAAAACCTTGATGGAAAGGCCAAGGCCGAGTATGTTGTGTCTTTGCATAAGTAGGTCAAGAAGAACATTGAGGAAAGGACCAAGGAGTATGCTAAACACGCAAACAAGGGCAGGCGTGAGTTGATACTTAAACCAGGAGACTTGGTGACAATTCACTTGAGGAAAGAAAGGTTTCCTGATGAAAGGAGGTCTAAGCTTTTACCAAGAACGGATGGACCTTTCAAAGTGCTGGAAAGGATCAACAAGAATGCTTACAAAATAGATCTTCAAGGTAAGTATCCAATCAGTTCTACTTTTAATGTTGCTGAGTTAATCCCTTTTCAGGCAGATCACTTTGATTTGAGGTCAAATCCTTTCAAAGGAGGAGGGGATGATGCTACCAGAGCTGAACCAGTACTTGATCATGCGCAAAAGGAGCTGAACCAGCTGAAGGAATGGAGTGACACTGAAGAAGAAGCAGCTGAGCTAATCTTGGATGTTGGCGAGTTGGATCAGAAAGGAGAGAAGGAAGCCCAGCCCGAGTCTTTTGATACTTCAGAGCCATCTCTTTCAACCCAAACTGATCAAGACCCATTCTCACTATCCAAAGGCCCAGTTACAAGATCACAAACCAGAAATCTCAGAAAGGCAATCTCGATTTTCGTTTGCGCCAAACCAGAACCAAATCAAGAAGAAAACCAAGTCAAAGAGATCTTCAATTATGTGGGAACCGAAATTCGCACTGTCGATTCTAATGAATAAAATATGGAGGAAATCCGAGTTAACCCGATCTTCCTTGAAGGTCCGAATTCTCTGCGTAATCACTTTGGAATCGATAAAAGATAAGTAGCAAGATAAAAAATGAATGGTCGCTCAAGGAGTTTTATTAGTTAAAAGTATGAATACAAGATTTTCCCGAGAGGAGTAGAAATATGCTAACTATCGGAACAACAGAACAAGAGGCGGCCAAGATGTCCTAACCCTTGCCATACTAGTCTAACAACCTAAGTCCTAAGTTCTCTAAGCTAGCAGGAGTTCTCTAAGTCTAAAATCTCGGATCATCTTCTCTTCTGCTCCAGCCCTCCTTATATAGTCGCTTTAGGTCGGTGGCCCGTTTAACCTTTCGCCTTTGGGACCAAGTTTATGTCTTTTGAAAATATTCCATTTTCCGTCGATCTTCGTAGTTATCCACGAGCATTGACATTTATCTGCGGAAACTTAGCATTTATCCTACTTTAATAAGTTAGGATAAATTGTCATAGCTCTTATTGGGCTTGGGTCTACGAAATCGTAAGTGAGCCGGTGAACAAGCTTCAAGCCCTCCAATGTTCGTACGATTTCTCGGAAAGATTATCTTTTCCGCAAAATAAATCGTATATCCTAAAGAATCGAAGTTCGAGTTGATCGTTCTTGTTTTACACGATACACTTTGCGGAAGAACCAACTTTCCTAGCTCTAGTTTTAAAACTTCGAGGATAACTCCAATCGATTTGAACCGAGGAATGTTAGGTCCATAGCTAAGGTGCTACGACTTCACGGAAGCCACGAGGTTTGATCTAAATTGGACAAGCTGGGAACAGACTGGATGCGCCCGACTTCCGGGGCCAGCACGGGCGAGCCGGCGCCCGGCGCCCGGGGTCAGCACGGGCGAGACGGCTCCCGGCGCCCGGGGTCAGCACGGGCGAGCCGGCTCCTGGCGCCCGGGGTCAGCACGGGCGAGCCGGCGCCCGGCGCCCGGGGCCAGCACGGGCGAGCCGGCACCCGATGCCAGCACGGGCGAGCCGGCGCCCGGCGCTCGAAGACAGCACGGGCGAGCCGGTGCCCGTCGACCGAGGACAGCACGGGCGAGCCGGCGCCCAGCGCCCGGTGCCAGCATGGGCGAGCCGGCGCCCGGCGCCCGGGGCCAGCACGGGCGAGCCGGCGCCCGGCGCCCAGGACCTTGGTCGCGCCTGTTCTTTTCCGATCCAACCTTTGTTCATCGTTTTTGCGGAAAGTCCGTAGACAGGAAATGATCTTAGCCATTGATTTCGAGATAACCGTTTTCGATCCCAACAGTTAGCCTCCCATCTCGTAAGACTCGGAGACGATTTTGCGGGCGAATGACTTGAGTTTGAAAATAGAAATTCTGGCTAAGAATATTTTGTTGCGAAAATCTTCATATCCTTATAAGTAGTAGCTCATCACTTCTCATTCTTCACACACTCCTCCTTTTCTCAACTTCTTCCTCCTTTGCTTTCACAAAGAAGATGTCTTCCTCTCAAGTTGAAAAGAAAGATTCTGACGTCGAGATGGGTGAGGCCAGCCAGGCTTCGCCGGTTTTAGCTGTTCATGAAGCCACTCCGTCTCTCATCGCTGGGTTCGACTCTTTCAAGGAAAGACTGTCGCGGCGCAGCGCTGCGAAAGGCTCGAACCGGGTGAGAACCGAAGCACCTAGCGTTCCTTCTTCGCCTGTGCCTTCGTCCCCAAACCCTTGTTCCGAGGTTCCACCCGATGCTCCCTTTCCCGTGGGAAGGGCAGTCGTTCCCAAGCAGATTCCCGACGTTCAGGATCGTCCCTCAGGCTCCTCTACCGCTCCGATCATAATTTCTGGTAGGGAGGACGTGGTAGAGTCCACGCCTCCGGCTTCGAGGATCGTTTTGGGACTTCCAGCACCCAGTGCTGCACCATTGCCTAAGGGGCGTTCGAGGGCCGGTGCCGCAACCGGGGCGACAAAGAGAAAGAGGTGCGCTAAGAGCGAAGCGGGTGAGCCTTCGGGATTGTTGTCGCAACATCGTTCCAAGGTTTGATTTTGATTTATCAGTAATTCTTCTTTTCTTTCTTTTTGCGATGATCCTTACCGACAGCTTGTGTCGCTGATTGATGGGATGCTTGGTGAATGCGGATCGGAGGTTGCGCGTCTGTCGAAGGAGTTGGAGTCGTTGCAGGAAGCGTTGAAGCGTACCGAGGCCGCATTGCAGACCATCAAAAACGCCCATGCTGCCCAGACGTCTCAGCTCGAAGTTCGAATCGGCGACCTCGAACGCGATCTCGGGAAGACCGCGAGTTTGTTGCGCAAAGTGAAGAAAGATAAGAGACACAAATCCTTGGAAATCCGTCGTCTCCAACAACAGATTCAGAATTACGAAGAAATGAGTGCTCGCAAGTCGACAGAGACCGTCGATCCCCGCAGCGACTTCTTCGCTCGTTTGACGAGGATGGCCTGTTTGTTAGTCTCTGATAGCTGTCCGTGAGAGGGACTTGGCTTTGGCGGGAATCGAAGGGAGCTTGAGCGAGCTTCAGCTGCTTAGGGGAAACGAGGCCCTATCCCTGATTCCGAGGAAGCCAGGCTGCTGTCTTGCAAGGGAGAGTTGGCGGCTTCTGAAGGGGACTTTGAATCGATTCTGGCTGGTCTGAAGTCCGAGTGCACCCTTGTACCGGATTCGGAGAGCTCGGAGGATCAGGTTCAGGCAGCAGAGGATCGTGAGGCTGGCGCGGATGAGGCAGGCAGTGGAGGTGCGACCGAGGGAGTCGATGGCGAGGCCGTTCCCGCTGAGGGTGTGTTTGAGGATGAAGGAGGCGCTCCGTGGAGCGTCTAGGTTTACCAATCCCTTGAGGGATTTTTATTTTGCTTGTGTTGCGGCCGGTATGAGGCCATGATGTATTTTTTCGGGACTGGCCTCTGCTCTTTTTAGGGCGTTTGTTGAACTCGCGGCTCAATCTAAAATGTTTTGGTTTTTATGACGTTTAAATGAACTTCTGTTTTTCGAAGTTTAGAGGGAGAGGATACGAGTTGTCGTCTCGCTCCAAACCCTTCGTTGATCGCTGTATCTATTGTTTGTACAAAGCGAGACCTTTCGCGGTTTTCTGATTTGCGTGAAGGTTCGTGAAACGAATAGACTTAGGCGAAGAGACAAGTTTTGGGATCTCGTATCGGGTTCTGATACTATGCCTATGAGATGTCAAGATCAAGCGTGGCTGGGTTTAGGGCAAGACCTAGGTTTACTCTCGGACTGAGGCTTTTCGATGACAAGTCGGCTTTCGTTTTGCCTGTTTGCGATTTTAACCTGACTCGTACCGTTTTAAAATCCGCGAATTGTTATCGTCTTATACGATTTGTTTAGGTGCGAATCGAGCTACTTCTGTTTGGAAGAGCTAACCAAAATTTTTGGATTTCTTGTATAGCGCGCTATGTTATCCTTGTCGGATGTAAGAGAGCCTACCTTAGAGGGTGGCTTATTGTCTGTTTAGGACGTTAGAGTTCGTTTGTTGTGATCAGCAACAACGAAATGATACCGTTTAGAGGTGTGTTTGTATGTTTTGAGTTCTAGAGACGAGGATTTCGTCTGGAACGTTTTGAGGAAAAGAATATCCTTCGAGCGTTAGCGACGTCTCGCAGTGCTGAAGGTCGAGTTTTCCTTGTGCCGCATTTCGTAGTTTGAAATGTTTGCGGGCTTGGAGATGTTTTGCGAATGTTCGCAGCCAGAAAACTGTTGTTTCAGTTTTGACGCAGGACCAAGGGGTCGCGTAAATTTGACCCAGGGAGAAACGTCTACATTCACTGTGCTTCGTGAAGTGTTGGCCTTCCGGGATTTGTTTTTTGGATGTGATAATCGCTTAGTGGATACTAGATCCGTTGTCGTAGCCGTTTCCTAGTTGGCGAAATGTGTTGTCTATAAAGGGTTTCGAAAGTTTCAGAAAGTTCGAAATTTGTGGGAGTATACAAGTATACGCACCCCACTCCCCCCCCCTTTTAATCGGGGGGGATAGCTGAACCCGCCGGTTGGCGAGTTGCCTGTGTAACCTTTTCGGGGATCAAGCCATCTCGTAGTTCTTTGTACCACGTCGTTGTTAGTGATAGTATTTTTTAAGATGCATCGCGTTCCAAGTTCTTGGGATTTTCACGTCTTGCATGTTTGCGATTTGGTACGAACCTGGTCGGACCACTCTTATGACTTTGTATGGTCCTTCCCTGTTTGCTCCCAGTTTTCCTGCGATTCGTTCGGCAGTGTTTTGGAAGACTTTGCGTAAGACTAAATCGCCTTCTCTGAACCTACGATGGCGTATGTTTGAGTTGTAGTACCTTGCAGCAGCGAGCTGGTAATTTTGGATTCGAATGAGCGCCTGGTCGCGGCGTTCATTGATAAGATCAAGATTGTCCAGCATCATAGCGTCGTTTAAATCTTCTCGTTCGGGGAGAAATCTTCTCCGTACTCCGGGAAACTCTACTTCCGCGGGAATCTTGCATTCCGTTCCGTAAACGAGGGCGAATGGGGTTTCACCCGTAGCCCGTCTCGGGGTTGTACGATGCGACCAAAGGACTCCTTCAAGCTCCTCTGCCCATCGCCCCTTTTTGGCGTCTAAGCGCTTTTTCAGTCCGTCAAGGACGGTCTTGTTGATGGTTTCTGCCTGGCCGTTGCATTGCGGGTATCTGGGAGTCGACTTGGTAAGTCGTATCTTCCACTTCTCGCAGAATGCCTCGAACCGGGTAGAGATGAACTGAGACCCGTTGTCTGTCACGATTTCGTAAGGGACCCCTTGTCTGGTGATTATGTTCTTCCATACGAAGTTCTCGACTTGTACGTCTTTGATACTTGCGTAGGAATTTGCCTCCACCCATTTTGAGAAGAAATCCGTGAGGACCAGGAGAAAACGTTTCTGCTTCGAGTTATGCAATGGCCCGACGATGTCCATGGACCACCGCATAAAGGGATACGGAGATGAGATGGACGAGAGGACTTCCGCGGGCTGATGGATCGTCGGTGCGTGCCTTTGGCATTTTTCGCACTTTCGAACGAACTTCTCGCAGTCTTTGATCATAGTTGGCCAGTAATAACCGTGGCGTTTTATTTTGACTGCGAGAGATCTTCCGCCAGAATGGTTTCCGCACGACCCGGAATGGACCTCCTCCATTACGCTTCTCGCTTTTTTGCCTTGAGCGCAGGTCATGAGTGGGCCGGAGAATCTCCATTTGTAGATTTCTCCTTCTACCGTTCCGTATCGTGCGGCCTGGGTCTTTATTTTGCGGGCTGCCCATTTTTCGGTGGGAAGTGTTCCGTCGATTATGTATGCTCGGATATGTTCCAGCCAAGGGCTGTCGCAGCCGTATTCCGACTGATCCATGTTTGCTTCTGGTGGGTCATCCATTTCTTCCGCGTTTTCGATTTGTGCTCGTATAAGATTGGCGATCACTGGCGGTCCGATGCTTGGATGTTCAATGAACTCGACGGGGATTACCCGACTTAGTCCAGGATCCAAACTTGACGCAAGTGCGGCCAAGGCATCTGCCTGAGTGTTTTCCGAGTAAGGAATCCTAGTGAGGGCGAAGTGGTCGAAGTTTCGGGAGAGATCTTGGATGAGTTTAAGATATGCGTCCATCCTTTCGTCCCTTGCTTTGTATTCCCCGCTATACTGATTTGCGACCAACTGGGAGTCACAGTAAGCATGAATGTTGCGGACCTTCAGCCCCTGGGCTAGCCGTAAGCCCCCAACGAGTGCCTCATATTCGACCTCGTTGTTTGACGCATGGAATTCCAATCGGAACGACTGTTCCAAGATTTCGCCAGTCAGAGACGTGAGCCGGATTCCGATCTCGGACCCTTGTTTGGACGATGATCCGTCGACATGAAGGATCTAGGTTGAGTTCGGTTCCGTGTTTGTCATATCTCCCATGGGCAATTCCACCAAGAAGTCAGCCAATACTTGAGACTTTGCGCAGGTTCTTGGGCGGTACTCTACGTCGTACTCACTTAGTTCGATTGCCCATTTTGCGAGTCGTCCTGACTGACTTGGACTGTGCAAAATTGTTCGTAAGGGGAAGGTGGTGAGGATTACAATGGTATGCGACTGAAAATACGGCCGGAGTTTTCTTGCCGACATTACAACCGCGAATGCTAGTTTCTCCATCAGGGGATATCGGGTCTCAGCGTCTAGCAACGTTCTTCTCTAATCAAAACGCCGCTTACCGCTGTTGTGGATACTGCGATGTACAGGAACAAGGGTTCACCCTCTCCTGGTTTCACGAGGACGGGAGGAGCGCCAGGTAATTCTTAGCTGTTAGAAAGCTTTTTCTCATTCCTCTGTCTACTCAAATTTCTTGTTCCCTTTCAATGTATCGTAGAAAGGAAGGCATTTGTCTGTTGAGCGCGAGATAAAACGGTTTAAGGCGGCGACTCTCCCTGTTAGCCTTTGGACTTCCCTTTTTGTTTTGGGCGAGACCATTTCTATTAACGCATTTATCTGTTTGGGGTTAGCCTCGATTCCGCGACACGTGACTAGGTAGCCGAGAAATTATCCCGATGCCACGGCGAATCTACATTTAGCCTGATTCAATTTCATGTTGTGCAAATTTAACCTTGCGAAACACTCTTCCAGATGGGAAACGTGGTCGTGTTCGTCAAGGGATTTTACGAACATGTCATCGATGTATACCTCCATAGTTTTTCCGAGCTGCTCGGAAAATATTCGGTTGACGAGTCGCTGGTAAGTAGCGCCTGCGTTCTTGAGGCCGAAAGGCATTACTTTCTAGTAATACGTCCCGCGGTCAGTGATGCATGCGATCTTCTCGCGATCATCCGGGTTCATCATAATCTGATTGTACCCAGAGAAGGCTTCCATAAATGATAAAATTTTGTTTCCTGCTGTTGCTTCGACAAGTCGGTCGATATGCGGGAATGGAAAACAATCTTTTGTACAAACCTTGTTGAGATTGGTGAAGTCGACGCAGACTCGCCATTTGCCGTTTTTCTTTTTGACCACGACTGGGTTGGCGAGCCAGTGTGGGTACCTGACTTCCGTTATTGACCCCATTTTAAGGAGTTTTTTAACTTCCTTGTTTACCGCGGTAGCACGCTCTGGTCCTCGTTTCCGCCTTTTTGCTTGAGGGGTTTGTAGGTTGGGTCAATGTTGAGCTCATGGCAAGTTATGCTGATGTCGATCCCTGGCATATCCTCCGCGGCCCAAGCGAATGGCTGAGGTTCTTTTTGAGACAGGCTATGAGCTCTGTTCTCAAAGGTTCGCGGAGGTTGGCTCCGATCTCGACGTATCGTTCTGGGAAAGATTCGTCTAGGCAGACCGAGATTACTGGTTCGCAAGTTGGTTCGCGCTTCTCGTCTAGGGCTTCGATCCTCTGAGATTGCCAGAAGGCGTTCAAGTCTTGTTCTGGGGCGTTCTTATCGGGAGTAGGCTTTAATTTTTTGCTTCGGGAGGCTTCGACTGCTGAGTTTTTTCTTTTCAGCTCGGCAGCGAAACATACTTGCGCCATCCTGCGATTTCTTTGTATAGTTTCGATTCTGCGCGGGGTCGGAAACTTTAGACACAGATGGAACATCGAGGGGATCGCTCGCATGGAATTCAGCCATGGAGTACCGATGATCGCGTTATATGATGTTGGACGGCCGACGACTAAGAATTCCGTGATTTTGGCGATGCTCCCGGCTTTAACCAAGAGGCATATCGAGCCGAGAGTCATATTAGCATCTCTCGAGAGTCCGAATATCGGGCTAGGTTCTTCCGTGACGGCGCACAGGTCGACCTCCATTCTATCGAGGGTACTCTTGTAGATAATTTTGGCCGAGCATCCGGTGTCGACTAACACTCTTGCAATATCGATGTCCTGGATCGTTAGTTCGATTACAAGGAGATTGTTGTGGGGTTTGGCCTGGTCGGCCGTTGCCCGATCCTTGGAGGAAACAACATCGCTGGCTACTGGAGCGGACATCCTATATCTTTTATTGCTTAGTGACTTTCGAGTTTGAGAATTCGTCCCCCCTCCTTCTAGCGCCCAACTGTGGGAACCGAAATTCGCACTGTCGATTTTAATGAATAAAATATGTAGGAAAACCGAGTTAACCCGATCTTCCTTGAGGGTCTGAATTCTCTGCGTAATCACTTTGGAATCGATAAAAGATAAGTAGCAAGATAAAAAATGAATGGTCGCTCAGAGGCGTTTTATTAGTTAAAAGTATGAATACAAGATTTCTCCGAGAGGAGTAGAAATATACTAACTATCGGAACAACAGAACAAGAGACGGCCAAGACGTCCTAAGCCTTTCCGTACTAGTCTAACCACCTAAGTCCTAAGTCCTAAGTTCTCTAAGCTAGCAGGAGCTCTCTAAGTCTAAAATCTCGGATCCTCTTCTCTTCTGCTCCAGCCCTCCTTATATAGTCGCTTTAGGTCGGTGGCCCATTTAACCTTTCGCCTTTGGGCCCAAGTTTATCTCTTTTGGAAATATTCCATTTTCCGTCGATCTTCGTAGTTATCCTCGAGCATTGACATTTATCTGCGGAAACTTAGCATTTATCCTACCTTAATAAGTTAGGATAAATTGTCATAGCTCTTATTGGGCTTGGTTGTCAGAAATCGTAAGTGAGTCTGTGGACAAGCTTCAAGCCCTCGAACGTTCGTACGATTTCTCGGAAAGATTATCTTTTCCGCAAAATAAATCGTATAGCCTAAAGAATCGATGTTCGAGTTGATCGTCCTTGTTTTACACGATACACTTTGCGGAAGAACCAACCTTCCTAGCTCTAGTTGTAAAACTTCAAGGATAACTCCAATCGAGTTGAACCGACGAATGTTAGGTCCATAGCTAAGGTGCTACGACTTCACGGAAGCCACGAGGTGCGATCTAAATCGGACGAGCTGGGAACAGACTGGATGCACCGGCGCCCGGGACCAGCACGGGCGAGCCGGCGCCCGGCGCCTGGGGCCAGCACGGGCAAGCCGGCGCCCAGGGCCCGGGGCCAGCACGGGCGAGCTAGCGCCCGGTTCCCAGTGCCAGCACGGGCAAGCCGGCGCCCGGTGCCCGTGGTCAGCACGGGCGAGCCGGCGCCCGGTGCCAGCACGGGCGAGCCGGCGCCCGGCGCCCGGTGCCAGCACGGGCGAGCCGACGCCCGGCGCCCGGTGCCAAGACGGGCGAGCCGCCGCAAGTGCCAGGACCGGCGCCCGGTGCCAGGACCTGTGAATCCTTTGTTCAGTCTCTGGACATTGTTGCCTAGGAGTTAACTCTCTGCAAGGCTTTCGCCTTAGATCATTGTTTGTGTGGGTAATCTGCACTATCTCTGGCACTTCAAAACAAGTGTTTGATCAGTTCATAGATCAACACTGAAGTTCATCTCCATTCTCTACCATCATCCCCTCGCCATTCACCATTATTCTGTTCACAAATCATTCAATCCCAAATTCACCAAGTTCTACAACCCTTATCACCCTCAGATCGACAACAAAAGGGATCAGGAACACCCAGGGTTCCATTACACTCTTAGACTCTCAGATTACTCTTCTAAACTCTAAAATCTCATGGTATCAGAGCCAGGTTCTTGAGAATCTGAGTTCATTCTGTACGGATTAGTGAAGAACAAAGGTGGAAGCTTTGAAGGTGTTCTTGGAGATTCAACCTCAAGTCTTCTTCTTTTATACTGGTGGTTCATTCTCTCTGTTTAAACAACTCTGTAGAGGTTAAGACAGGCTCCTATTGTGTGGAGAAGTCTTGATCTTTACCCGTTCAAACCCAGAAGATGTTTCATTACTCATTTCAAGTCCTAAGTCTCTCGTTGGCGGTTCCGGAAGCTGAAAGTTGGTGTCTTTGGAGGTGTCTCTGAAGATTCAAGCTAGAAGCTCAAGTCTTGTGTGTGTTATGGTTCCAAGTCTCAAGATCTACTCTCGCTCAATTGAAGAAGTGAAGAATGGATGAAGGGATGAGTGGAAACGGCATGAGGGTCTCAGTTACTTTCAAGGGGAGTAACTACCTTGTTTGGTCTCGTACTGTGAAGGCCGTGGTGGGAAGTAAGGGTTTGTTGAAGCACATCACGACTGGTGAGGCTCCTAAGCTCATTACTCAAGGGGAGGAAGACCTAGAAGAGGTCTCCAATGAAGATGCCGTGGAGAAATGGCAACAAAAGGACATGATGTTGCTGACCGTCATGCTTGCTTCTTTGGATCCGGTGATCCTAGACGCCTACATCTTCTGTAAAACAGCTAAGGAGCTGTGGGATACCTTGGCGAGAGTGTATGCTAACACTTCAAACCTCAACCGTGTGTTTGAAGTAAAATGGGCGATCAATGAGCTGAATCAAGATGAAATGGAGTTCACCAAACACTTGGGGAGGTTCCGTTTGTTAAACTTAGCATAGACAAGTATAAGAATAATGAGGTGAGGAAATGCATGTGGTTAAGTGAGATCATGTCACTGTAGCAGTAACTTTTAGTTACCACAGTAAAAGAAAGTTACTGCACAGGAAAGTAAAAAGGAGTTACCATGGTGAATAAGTGTGGCAAGGTCTTTGAGTGGAAGGGAAGACTTTAGCCATAGCATCAGACCGTTTATGGATAAGGTAAGGGTGAGGGGCACCTTTGACAGGCTGGAACAGGCTGGAAAGGTGCCAAAGCATGTGAGCATTCTCAGCCTTTCATTTCAAACCAGCCAGCCTTCTCTTGTTGAATCCACATGCTTCTAAAGTGATTAGTCTTAGGAAAACCCTTGTATCTCACCATATAGATATGTAATCTCCCTCTTAATGAATGTTAACGAGTTGTAGTCTCATTGTATACTCTTTCTCTCTTGTTCATCATGATATTCAAAGTCTCTTAAACATGGTTACTACATAATCTCTTAATCTCTCTTTAAACTCTCTTATAATCTTTATCCTCTCTCTTAATCTATCATCAATCTCTTAATACCATCTCTATTCTCAAAAGATTTTATGGTATCAGAGCCAGGTTTGGCTTTGGTATTAAGAGATCTCTTTCATTCTTTCTCATTTCTATCTCTTTTGTGCTCTTGTGAAGTTTCCGAGTTACTCTTGTGATAAAGTTGAGATCTTTGGTTATGCTCCTTTGAGTTCGTGTGTTCTTGAGGTCTGGGGCTGTTGTTCTTGAGCTGTGTTACAAGTTTGAAGCTTTGAAGGTCATTTCCGGATCATAGAAGAGAAGATGGATACAAACAACTTTAGCAAGTTGGTTACTGTCCCGGTTGCTTTGAAAGGTGGTTCAAACTACCTGCTGTGGTCTAGACTTGTGAAGACTGCTATTAGAAGGTTAGGGCTTTGGAGCCACATCACTGATGATGGTCCAACACCAGTGACCAGTGAAGAAGAAGATGAAGAAAGTGGTGGGAAGAATCTGGCTGTGGTTGATGCAAAGAAGTGGGTTCAAGAAGACTTGATGGTGCTCTCAGTACTTCAAGCGTCCCTTGAGGTCCCTCTCCTTGAGGCATACAGCTACTGTGAGACTCCTAAACACTTGTGGGAGACACTCTTGAAGAGGTTTGGCAATGTCTCCAACATAAGCCGTGTGTTTGAGTAAAGAGATCCATAAGTCTTCTTAAACAAGATGGAGGGGAGCTTACCAAGCACATGGGAAAGTTTGGATCTTTGTGGTCTGAGCTTGAGTAATTGATAGGCCTTGTGAAGCTAGAGCATAATAAGAGAGTTTTGCTCATGCAATTTGCTATGTTTCTTTAGGATGTCAAGATGAGTGCTATGAGTGTTTCTTTTGGCTTTGCTTCCATCTCTATGCCTCTCCTCTTTGTTTTTTGAAACGATTACTTGATGACAAGTAAAGGTCTAGTGTGGGGGAGTTGATATCTTGCATATTTACATGTTTTTAGCATCCATATCTCATGCATTTTAATCACATAAGTTAGGCATTAGGCATGTTTAGGTCCATTTTGCATTCATTTGTCCTTATCAGGTGTTGGAGTGTGCTTTGGTGTGATTTGAGGTTTTTGGAAGCCTTATGGTCCAAAAAGAGGTGAAGAATCAAGTTTGGCCATGAAAAGAGAAGTCAATCCATGATCTGGTCAAGACAAAGATGAGCATGGACAAAGGCCTTAGAGATGTTTTCTGCTGATAATATTTTGTGGAGACACAGCAAATTGAGTTAGCTTTCCAATGGAAGTGGTTTCAAATCATTTGAACCTGTATTGGAGGAGTTATGATCAGTTCACTTGAAGCATGTCAGGCTGGCCGGGTAGATCAGTCCAGGTTCGAGCAGCCGGTCGGGAAAAGAGCAATTGGATGAGAGTAGGCCGGGATGACTGAGCCTGGGAGAGGTACCCGGTCGGTTGAGAGGTGCTGGGCGAGACCAGACCGGGGAGGATGGTCCGGTTTGATGGAGCCGGTCGGAAGGAAGCCGCATCCGGACAGGCCGGGGACAATGGTCCGGCTTGGAGCACCCGGACGATGAGAAGCACGAAGTGGACCGGGGAGACACGTCCGGTTTGGTGTACCCGGTCCGGAGAAGCACGCACAAGACGCGTCCGGATGACCGGGGAGACGCGTCCGGCCTGGTGAACCCGGACGGAGCAAGGCGCGGCCAGAACATGAGTTGGACCGGGGTGGGACGACCGGGTTGGACCATTCGGTTCACCCCTGACCGAGTTTTATGCTTCATTTCTATTGGTTGAGACCCATTTGGCTCAAGGACTTTTTAGTCATTTTGTTTTATGTTTCTAGGGCTTTTAAGCCAAGTATAAATACTCTAGTTATCCCTATTTTGGGAGATATGTTATTTTCTCTCCAAGAACACAAACCTTTGAGTAAAGTTTTATCTTTGAATCATAATCTCATCTTGTGTTCTTGATTGTTTGATTTCATCTCTTTTCTTTCTCTACATGTTTAAGCTTGAATCTCTCATGGGTTTAAGAGTAATAATGTGGATTAGTGAGTAGATCCATTTAAGATCCATGGGTTAGGGTGATTGAGAGTGATTAAGTGTAGATCCAAGGTGCTTAGTGTTAGATCTATCCTTTCCTTGCATGATTTGGTGTTCTTAATGCTATATTTGAGTTGACCTCTCAAACATAGAGCCATAGGCATTTCATGCCCGGAAGGTGTTCTATGAAATGCCTGAACCAACTCATCTATGCTTTTAGCTTGCTTTACCTAAGGGATTAGTTGTTAAAGAAGCTAGGATTGCTATTAGACTCATTCTTAATGTTTGCTTTGATCATTACAGCCAAAGGGATTTGGTGTACTTGGGTGATCATTGCAAAAGAGCATTCATGTAGGGATAGAGTTTGTTCAAGCATACTGTCTAGGCATAAGGAATTAGATTGATTGAAAAGTTGGCATCTTGGATTCAACCTTAATCATTTAAGATCAAGTCCCTATACCCATGGGTCTCATCTCCTCATAAAGAAAGAAAGCTTTACATTTTATTGCATTTTAGATATTGTTTTAGTTTAATAATCATCTCCTTTAATGATTGCATTTAGATTAAGCATAGACTTGTATTCCCTTTGCTTTGTTGTCACTTAGAACTGGTTCGACAATCTTATATACTACATCATTTGATTAGGACCCTCAAAAAGTTCTTTCATCAGATACCACTTAATGAGATCCTAGGATGATGCTCTGGAAGAGATGGGATATATCCTTGCCTAAACGAGTCAGAGACTCCAGTTGATCAAGGCGTGTGGGTTGAATGGCGACACAAGAGGCTGCGGAAGGCTCCTTGATACTCCTAATTGACTAGTTCGGATATGACACACCGAAAGAGACACCCTTGGGCTGCTGGATATTACACACCAACATGATCACTCAAGAACAAGTCTAAAGAGAACTAGGTTTAAATAAAAAGATTGCTTAGATTAGAAAAGAGGCTGCGACAAGTTTAAATAGAGAGAAGACTTGAACATGCTCAAGTTTCTCGAAATCATTAAAGGGAACATGCTCCCTTGGTAATCAAAACAAAGACCAAAGAGTTAGACTAAATTCAAATAGTTTGCGGACTTTAAAACATGAAATAAAAACCATAGTCGAAAGATAACATAAGATAGATATATAGTTAGTCCAATGCATCCAGAATGCTCTAAGATACATCATCTAGGTGATATGAAAGTGAACTTGTGGCCTCATTAAAAACCTTAGTTGGAAAACCCAGTGGGACAAAACCAACAAAGGGAAAAAGAGTACACACAAGCCACTTGCCTATATGATGATCAGCTTGATGATGGGATGGCTTGGATGGTGATGAGTGTGTCTTGATTGATCAATCTCGGATTAAGGCATTCTTCTTGTTCCAAAGCACTCTTGAGCAATCCTCCAATATCTTCCTTGAGTTTCTTGGTTCTGGAACGAGTCATAGGCCCAATGGAAATGGCTAAGGCATCCTCACCAGCTGACTGGTCCATGTCCTCCTTGTTCTCCTTGTCTGTCCTTTCCATGATCATATCAATGAGTGTTCACTGGTTCAGCTTGCTCAGTGTTATCACGCCCTTCATGATCAAGATGAGTATTCCCAACTTCCTCCACTGTCTCTTCAACAGTTTGTGGTGGAACCTCTCTGACCGGGGCTGGTGAGTTTGGTAAACTGACTCCAAGCCTTTCCATAATAGCTCTCAGGTTATTAGCTCTATCTAAGGCAGATTGAGATAGATCCTTTAGTTCTTCTTAACACCTCTCAACATAATACCCTTGTGACTCCAGAAACTTAACATCCCTTGATACTAAGATCCTTCTTGTCTCTGGAACATAACATTTGTATCCTTTCTGATGTGTGGAGTAGCCAATGAACATTGCCTTTGTGCTCTTAGCTTCTAGCTTGTTTCTTAACTCTCCTGGAACAAAGACAAAACACACACACCCAAACACACGCAAGTGATCTATAGATGGTTTAGTTTTGTTCAATACCTCATATGGTGTGGAGTCAAGAAGAACTCTTGTAGGTATGCGGTTGATTAGGTAAGTGGCAGTGACTACGTCATCTCCCCAAAACCTCTTAGGGACATTGGAGTTAAACATTAAGCTCCTGGCCACTTCCATCAGATGTTTATTCTTTCTTTCTGCCACACCATTTTGTTGTGAAGTGTAAGGGCAACTAGTTTGTTGTATGATCCCATGAGCAGCTAGATGTTGTTTGAAGGATGTGCTAGTATATTCACCACCATTATTTGATCTAAGAATTTTAATCTTGACATTGAAATGGTTAGTGATATAGTTTTGAAATTTTTTAAAAGCTTCTAGCACCCTATCTTTAGATTGAAGCAATGTGATCCAAGTGTATTTAGATTTTGCATCTATGAATATCACAAAGTACTTATAATGTTCTCTAGATGCACAGTGAGCAGTCCACACATCAGTATGAATTAAATCAAAGCAATTATCATAGATAGTCTTGGATTTAGGAAATACACTTCTACAATGTTTTCGTAAGATACAAGCTTCACAATCACTTTTGAAATTAATACTAGGCAACAGGATGTTCAAGGCATGAGAGTGAGGATGTCCTAATCTAGCATGCCACATTACATCTTTAGGGAATTCAGAAACAGAGATAAAAGCACTAGATAAATCAGAAGCTGGTCTTGTGTCCTCAAGCAAGTACAAATTTCCCTTGGTAACACCTTTTCCAAGCAACTTACTAGAATCAATATCTTGAAAATGCACACTGTTAGGAGTGAAAGTAACTTGACAATTTAAATCATTAGTGACTTTCTTAACATATAGCCAGTTTGAAGCAAAGGTGGGCATGTAAAAAGCTTTAGATTCTCTATCAAATATATAGCTTAAGATCTCCTACACCTTTTATTGGAATTTTATCACCATTTGCTATCATCACATTTCCTAAGGCTGGTTCTATGTTTTTAATCAGATTTAAATAACTAATCATATGATGTGAAGCACCAGAGTCTATTACCAATGGTTTAGCTGATTTTAAAACATTTAAGATATCACCAGCAGTGTGAGAAGCATTAAGAGAGATTCCAAGAGTTCTAGAGATACCAGATTCTTTTAGGGCCTTGATGAGAGCTTCCAAGTCAGACTTCTTGAGGAGCTCATCCAGGTTAGTCCTTGGTGTGGTGTACACTGAAGTTGATGCCATAGCACTTCCTCCACCATAGCTGCTGGCGCAAACTAAGTTTGGAGTTGCTGGCTCAACACCATCAGCTGAGAAGTTAGCTCTTGCATCCTGGTACTGAGATCTTGTCTCCTTGAACTTGTTGGACTTCAGGTAGGGATGAAGGATCCAGCACTTGTCTTTCAGATGCCCCTTCTTCTTGCAGTGGTCGCATATCAAGGATTTCCTATCCTCTTTCTTGTAAGTGGCTTTGTTGGCTACTACTTCCTCAGCCTGGTGAGCCATGCTCAGGTCTCCCTTGCTTCCAAATAGACTTGAAGACACTTCTTCCTTCTGGAGTTGATTACAAACATCATCTAGATCAGGGAGCTTATCAGCCCTTAAGATGTGCTTGATAAGACCTCCATAGGATGAGTTGAGAGTGAGCAGCATCTTAAAGACTTTATCTTCTTCACGCCTGGCTAGGAGGATGTTAGGATCCACAGTGTGTGGTCTCAGTATCTCCAGCTCTGCCCAAAGAGATCTGAACTTGCCAAAGTGAGGTTGAAACTCCATATCTCCTTGACTGAGACCATTGAGTGCTTTCTTCACTTCAAAGACTTGTGAGATTGGAGACATTTCCATACACTTTGTAGAGAGTATCCCACAATTGTTAGTAGTCTCACAGTATGAGTAAGACTCCATGATTTCTGGTTCAAGAGAGATGAGGAGAGCTGAGAGCACCATGAGATCTTCTTGACCCCATTTATCTTCATCAGCCACCACCTTCTCCTTGCCATCTTCTCCTTGGCCAGTTTGTTTTGGAGCTGCTGCTGTTGTAGCATACTTCCATAAACCTTTTCCTCCAAGAGCTCTCTTCACCATCCTGGCCCAGAAGAGGTAATTAACCCCTTTCAAAGTCACAGGTATGTTGAGATGTTTGTTGTTGTTGTTGTTGTTGTCTTCCATCTTCTCTTTCAAATCGCCAAGAACAGGAGAGAGAAAGCTTTAAGAGATGGAGAAAGTAAGAACAGAGTGACTTGCGGAAGTGAGAATAGGTTTCAAGAGCTTTGTTGCTCTGATACCATGAAAGTTTATGAGAATTATATGTGGGATTGATGAGAATTATCAAGAACTAGTGAGTATGTGATGAAGAATCCGAGAGTGAGAGAGAGAGAGAGCGAGATTGCTATGGAACTAAGAAAGAGAGAGTAAAGAGGAATTCATATTTCCTTAATTAATTTAGAAAGGTTACAAAATTATTTTATAGATAAATCAGGCTAATGGAGACAAACAGAATTATAATAAACAAAGAGATGGTCTTCTTGTGGACTGATCCGAGAAAGGGACAGGTCTGAGCATGGAGAGAGATTGATCCCAACGGTTGGGAGAGCATGTGATCTTTATAGTATTTAATTGCAACTTGCCTCCTCCTCCCTTGTCATGACTCTCCAACGGCTCCCAATACTTCAAACCTACTTCCATCAACCCACTTTGCCTTATAATGCTTCCTTGGTCGATTTAGATGCTTGGTCGATTTAGAATCACTCTTTGCTAACTTTAAAAAGTGTACTTTTGGAACAGATCAACTTGTGTTTTTAGTTTTTGTTGTTACAGCTCAAGGAATCAAGGTGGATGAGGAGAAGATCAAGGCAATTCGAGATTGGCCAAGTCCTAAGAGTGTGGGCGAGGTTAGGAGTTTCCATGGGCTTGCTGGCTTCTACAGAAGGTTTGTAAGGGACTTCAGCACCGTTGCAGCTCCTCTCACATAGGTGATCAAGAAAAACGTGGGTTTCAAGTGGGAAAAGGCTCAAGAAGATGCCTTTCAGGATCTAAAAGGGAAGTTGACTAATGCTCCTTTGCAGGCTCTTCCAGATTTTGCTAAGACCTTTGAAATTGAATGTGATGCTTCTGGTGTAGGTATTGGGGCTGTGCTGACGCAAGAAAAAAGGCCAATAGCATACTTCAGTGAGAAACTAAGTGGAGCAATGCTGAACTATCCAACATATTACAAGGAGCTTTATGCCTTGATTAGAGCACTCCAGACCTGGCAACACTATCTTTGGCCAAAAGAGTTTGTTATTCACACTGACCATGAGTCGTTGAAGCACTTAAATGGTCAGCACAAAGTCAACAAAAGGCACTCCAGTTGGGTGGAGTTCTTGGAGACTTTTCCTTATGTGATCCGTTACAAACAAGGTAAGGAGAACATTGTGGCTGATGCCCTGTCCAGAAGGTACACTCTTTTCACTTCTATGGAAGCTAAGCTTTTGGGTTTTGAACAGATCAAATCTTATTATGAAAATGATCAAGATTTTAAGGATCAGTAGTATGAGCAAAGCAAGAAACACACCAGTGGAAAGTTTTATCAAGTAGATGGTTTTCTTTTTTATGAAAATCGACTTTGTCTTCCTAATTGTTCTTTGAGAGAGTTGTATGTTAGGGAAGCGCATGGAGGAGGATTGATGGGGCACTTTGGAGTTGCCAAGACCTTGGCCACCTTGAAAGAACACTTCTACTGGCCGACTTTGAGAAAGGATGTGGAAATAATCTGTACCAGATGTGTGGTATGCACCCAAGCTAAGACAAAAGCTCGATCTCAAGGTTTGTATACTCCTCTTCCTATTCCTGATGCTCCTTGGATTGATATATCAATGGATTTTGTGCTTGGATTGCCTAGGACTAGAAAGGGCAGAGATTCAATCTTTGTAGTTGTGGATAGATTTTCAAAGATGGCTCATTTCATTCCATGTCACAAAACTGATGATGCTTTGATAGTTGCTGATCTTTTCTTTAGAGAGGTTGTTCGTTTGCATGGCATGCCTAGATCTATAGTGTCTGATAGAAATACTAAGTTTCTTAGTCATTTCTGGAAAACATTGTGGTCTAAACTTGGAACAAAGCTGAAATTCTCTACTACTTGTCATCCACAAACTGATGGACAGACTGAAGTAGTTAATAGAACTTTGTCTTCTCTCTTGCGTGCTGTGATTAAGAAGAACATCAGGACTTGGGAAGACTGTCTTCCTCATGTAGAATTTGCATATAATCATTCTATGCATAGTGCTACTAAGTTCTCACCATTCCAAATTGTTTATGGATTCAATCCTTTGACTCCTTGGGATCTTATACCTTTACCACCTAATGAGCAAACTAATCTTGACGACAAGGCAAAGGCCGAGTTTGTTGTTTCCTTGCATGAACAGGTCAAAAGGAACATAGAAGAAAGGACCAAGAAGTATGAGGAGCAAGCAAACAAGAAGAGGTGTGAACTAGTCTTGAAACCAGGAGATTGGGTGTGGATACATTTGAGAAAAGAAAGATTTCCTGATGAAAGAAAGTCTAAGCTGATGTCAAAAACGGATGGGCCATTCCAAGTTGTTAAGAAAATAACAATAATGCCTATCAGATTGATCTCCAAGGTAAGTATGCTGTGAGTTATACTTTCAATATTGCTGACTTAATCCCTTATCATGCAGATGATTTGGATTTGAGGACAAATCCTTTCAAAGGAGGAGGGGATTATATGATCATGGCCAAACCAGTAGCTGATCTTGCGCCTAAGGAGCTGAACCAGCTGGAGGAGAGTGACACTGAAGAGGAGCTGGACGAGCTGAACACTTCACTTAGACGCAGAGAGCTGGATGGAAGTGATACTGGAGCTGATTTGGTGCAAGATGGACGAGATTGACCCAAAGACAAGCATCTTGGATCAGACCTTTCTTTCTCAACCCAAACAACACAAGGCCAAGACCCATTCTCCTTCTCTAATGGGCCAATAACCAGATCAAAGACCAGACAAATGAAAGAAGCAATTCTTAGCTTGGTTTGTACCAAACCAATCTCGACATCAAAAGCAAACCAAGTCAAAGAAGACAGCAAGCTGTTCAATTGTTCAGTCTTCAAGATCACCTAGTTTTTATCTAAGTTATTTTCGATTTCTACAAGTTCTAAGAGTGCTTTGTATTCCTTTTCTTCTACAAAAACCCTTTGTATGTTTCTTAATAAAATCAATCACTTTTGTTTAACAAAATCTCTTAGCAACTTGTGATTCCTTTGTTCAATTGTTGGACATCGAATTTGGCTTGAAGAGTGATCTTCCATAAGCCTTGGTCTTGTTCACTAGTGGGGCTGCCTCTCACGGACTAAGACCTCAACTCAGTGTTTGATCCTTTCCGCAGATCATCCATTGATCCATCTCTACCATCGGCCACCATTCCCCTTTGCTATCTTTCATCAATTTATCTCCACCAAATCAATACTAGATCGCCTCTCAAGAGTATCCTAGGGTTGTTCCTTGACCAGGAACTCATCACCTACGCTTAGATCGGATATGGCACACCTCACTAAAACCCTTAGATGTTGGATATTACACACCAACAGACTGGATATTACACACCAGACACTCTCTCACGACAAGCAAGGGAGAAAGAAAACACAAAGGTTTAAAGAAAAGACTTGATTGATACTTAGGGTTGCGGCTACACTCACTATATATAGGCTGAGACTTGTACATGCACAAGCTCATTAAAGAAACACGCTCCTTGTGTTTCAAAATACAAAAGAAAAATAACAAACCATAGTCTAATTATAACATAAGATAAAAATGCATCCGAGATGCACCCATGATGCATCACCTAGGAGATGTGTAAGTGAACTTGATGCCTCGTTAAAACCTTGATTAGAAAACCCAGTGGAACAAAACTAATCAAGGGAAAAAGAGTACACCAAGCCACTTGCCTAGATGATGATCAGCTTGATGGTAAGATCACATGAATGGTGATAAGTGTGTCTTGGCGGATCAAGCTTCTACCAAGACAGTCTTCTTGCTTCTTTGAGGTCTTAAGTATGTTTCCAACAGCTTCATTGAGTCTTCTTGTTCTTGCACGAGTCATGGGACCTTTGGGAATGGCTAAGACATCATCTTCTTCAGCTGGTTTCTCTTTAAGCTCTCCATCTCCACCAACTAGCTTGAACTCTCCATCTTTATCATCTTGCTGGTCCATGATCATATCATTCCCTCCCTCTTGAAAAGGATTTGTCCTCAAATCTGGCTCATCTGCAATAAAAGGGATCAAGTCAGTAATATTGAAGCTATCACTCACATCATACTTACCTCGCAAATCCAGTTTGTAGGCATTGTTGCTGATCTTCTTTGTGACCTCAAAAGGTCCATCAATCCGCGGCATTAGCTTGGATTTCCTTTCGTTGTGAAACCTCTCTTTCCTTAGGTGAACCCAAACCTGGTCACCTACTTCAAAGACCATCTCACGCCTTCCTTTGTTAGCATGTTTGACATACTGCTTGGTTTTCTCCTCAATGTTGAGCCTAGCCTGCTCGTGGAGTTGCTTCACCATCTCTGCCTTCTTTTTGCCATCAAAGCTGACCCTTTCACACTCAGGTAAAGGTATTAAATCCAAAGAAGAGGTGGGGTTGAACCCATAAACAATTTCAAAAGGTGAAAACTTAGAAGCAGAATGCACAGCATGATTATATGCAAATTCACAATGAGGCAAACAGTCTTCCCATGATTTCAAGTTTTTCTTTATGAATGCACGCAAAAGAGTTCCTAAAGTTCTATTAACTACCTCAGTCTGCCCATCAGGTTGTGGATGACAAGTAGTAGAGAACATTAGCTTAATACCTAGCTTAGACCAACGAGTCTTCCAAAAATAACTAAGAAACTTAGTGTCTCTATCAGAAACTACAGTCCTAGGCATGCCATGTAAACGCACAATCTCTTTAAAGAACAGGTTAGCAATATGCAATGCATCATCAGCTTTGTGACAAGCTATGAAATGTGCCATTTTTGAGAACCTATCCACAACAACAAAGATTGAATCTTTTCCGGTTCTAGTTCTAGGCAATCCAACTATGAAGTCCATAGAGATATCATTCCTAGGATGATAAGGGATGGGTAAGGGAGTATACAAACCGTGGCTTTGAACCTTTGACTTAGCTTGCTTACATGTTGCGCACCTCTCACAAAGTTTCTCCACATCTCTTCTCATCCGAGGCCAAAAGAAATGATCCTGCAATGTTGTAAGAGTCTTTGCAACACCAGAGTGCCCCATGAGGCTTCCTCCATGAGATTCCCTAACAAACAAGTCTCTCAAAGAGAAATTAGGCACACACAATCGGTTATCATAGAAGAGAAAGCCATCATGTTGAAAGTAATGTCTAGCAGCAAATTTCTCACATGACTTGTAAGCATCTTTAAAGTCAGGATCATTTTCATACATACCTTTAATCTGCTCAAAACCAAATAGTTTGACATCTAGAGTGTTTAAGAGGACATACCTTCGAGACAATGCATCAGCCACTATGTTTTCCTTACCTTGTTTGTACTTGATCACATAAGGGAATTTCTCAATGAACCCGACCCATCTGGCATGTCTTTTGCTTAGTTTGTTCTGTCCTCTAAGGTATTTGAGAGACTCATGATCCGTATGTATCACAAATTCCTTGGGCCAAAGGTAGTGCTTCCAAGTTTGCAATGCTCTCACCAATGCATACAACTTCTTATCATAAGTCGCATAATTGAGTGTGGCACCTCCAAGCTTCTCACTGAACTAAGCTATGGGTCTCTTTTCCTGCATCAAAACAGCACCGACTCCAATACCAGAAGCATTACATTCAATCTCAAAAGTTTTATTAAAATCTGGAAGTATAAGAAGAGGGGCATTAGCAAGCTTCTCTTTTAGGCATTGGAAGGCATTTTCTTGAGCTTCTCCCAATTTGAATCCCACATTTTTCTTGATAACCTCAGTTAAGGGAGCTTCTATGGTACTGAAGTCCCTCACAAATCGCCTGTAGAAGCCAGCAAGTCCATGGAAGCTTCTTACTTCTCCCACTGTCTTAGGACTCGGCCACTCTTGTATAGCCTTCACTTTCTCCCGATCAACTTTGACTCCATCTGCACTCACAACAAAACCTAAGAAGACCAAGTTATCTGTACAAAAAGTACATTTCTTAAGATTAGCATATAGCCTTTCTTTCCTCAACACATCAAGAACAACTCTAAGATGATCTATATGCTCCCTTAGGCACTTGCTGTAGACTAGGATGTCATCAAAATAAACTACAACAAACAATCCTATGAATGATCTAAGCACATGATTCATCAGTCTCATGAATGTACTAGGTGCATTTATCAATTCGAATAGCATTACTAACCATTCATACAAACCATGCTTGGTTTTAAATGCAGTTTTCCATTCATCACCCTCTTTCATCCTAATTTGATGATATCCACTCTTTAGATCAATTTTTGGAAAAGATGCAAGAGCCATGCAACTCATCAAGCATATCATCTAATCTAGGAATAGGGTGGCGATACTTTACTGTTATGTTGTTGATGGCTCTGCAATCAACACACATGCGCCAGCTTCCATCTTTCTTGGGCACTAGAAGCACTGGTACAGCACAAGGACTCATGCTCTCACGGATATGGCCTTTCTTCATCAGTTCTTCCACTTGTCTTTGTAGCTCCTTAGTCTCCACCGAATTAGTTTTGTATGCTGTCCGGTTAGGAAGGGTAGAACCAGGTACAAAGTCGATTTGGTGCTCTATCCCTCTTACTGGTGGTAGTCCAATGGGGTTATCTTCAGGAAACACATCTTTATATTCCTGGAAAAGATCAAAAAGTTCACTCGGATACACCGGTGCAAGATCAGGTAACCTCAAGAGTGTTTCCTTATAGATAAACAATATAATAGGTAAGTTAGAGCAGAGAGTTCTATTAACATCACCAGACTTGGCATAGGAGTTCTGTTGCTTGGTTGGTTCAGCTTTGAGGTCGGTTTCTTTCTGAGTTTGTAGCTGAAGTTGATCTTGTTGTACGTCTTTAGGAGTTAGTGGCACAAGAACGGTCTTTCTTCCTTTAAACTCAAATGTGTGCTTGTTTGCATATCCATCATGCATCACACGTCTATCTGATTGCCACGGCCTTCCAAGAAGAATGTGACCAGCCTCCATAGGTAAGACATCACACAGAACCTCATCTTCATACTTTCAAATGGCTAAGGGAACCATAACCTGAATAGAAACTCTCATCTCTCCCTCTTCATTGAGCCATTGCAGCCTGTATGGTTTAGGATGCTTCTGATCCTTCAATCCCAGCTTCTTTACCATAGTCTCACTTGCAACATTAACACAGCTGCCTCCATCTATTAGAAGACTACAGACTTTCCCTTGCACAAGACATCGAGTGTAGAATAGATTTTCCCTTTGTTCCAACTCCTCTGATGCAACCAGAGCTGAACCAGTACTTGATCATGCGCAAAAGGAGCTGAACCAGCTGAAGGAATGGAGTGACACTGAAGAAGAAGCAGCTGAGCTGATCTTGGATGTTGGCGAGTTGGATCAGAAAAGAAAGAAGGAAGCCCAGCCCAAGTCTTTTGATACTTCAGAGCCATCTCTTTAAACCCAAACTGATCAAGACCCATTCTCACTATCCAAAGGCCCAGTTACAAGATCACAAACCAGAAATCTCAGAAAGGCAATCTCGATTTTGGTTTGCGCCAAACCAGAACCAAATCAAGAAGAAAACCAAGTGAAAGAGATCTCCAATTACTCAGTTTTCAAGGCCATCTAGTTTTATGTTTCTTTCTCGTTTTCTTGCAAGTTCAATAAGGGAAAACGTGTTCTTTCTGTTCTACATAAACTCATGAGTTGTATCAAGTTTATCTCATTCACTTTTTCAATAAACATCATCTTTTGATCCTGTGAATCCTTTGTTCAGTCTCTGGACATTGTTGCCTAGGAGTTAACTCTCTGCAAGGCTTTCGCCTTAGATCATTGTTTGTCTGGGTAATCTGCACGATCTCTGGCACTTCAAAACAAGTGTTTGATCAGTTCATAGATCAACACAGAAGTTCATCTCCATTCTCTACCATCATCCCCATGCCATTCACCATTATTCTGTTCAAAAATCATTCAATCCCAAATTCACCAAGTTCTACAACTCTTATCACCCTCAGATCGACAACAAAAGGGATCAGGAACACCCAGGGTTCCATTATCCTCGGTCTTACTTTGCAGATTCAAAGTCCTTCTTGCAACCAACAATCTTCCAGCAACCGGATTGGCTACATATTCCTCTTCAAAACTGGATCCTTCCTCTTGTTCCGGCTCATCATCCTCAGACTCATATTCCCCATTATCAAGAAGGATCATGACACGCTTGTTGGTGCATTCATTAGCATACTGTCCTCTTCCTTGACACTTAAAGCACTTAACATCTCTTGATCTGGTAGTAGAGGCCTCAGCTTTTTCCTTTCCCTTGTTAGTAGTACCAGTAGGTTTGGCCTCCTCTTTCTGATATGGCTTACTCTCCTTTTGGTAGCCCGGTTTATCCTCCTTAGTACCTTGATACTTAGTTCCATAGCTACTCCGAGAATGCCCTTTTCTTTTCACTTGTTGTTCCACAAGTATAGCTTTGTGCAACATTTCTTCCAAGTCCACATAGTGCTGCATCTCCACATTGTCTTGTATTTCACGGTTAAGTCCTCCAAGAAACCGTACCATAGTAGCCTCTCTATCCTCTGACATACAAGCCCTCAGCATGATGAGGACATTGAACGAGACCTAACTGAATCAGACATTCAAGACATGATCAGCAACATAACCAAACCAGAGATTGACCAAGGAGTGCCCATACCAACCGTGTTCAAGGGAGCTATCACTAGAAAAAGAGCTAAGATACTTCAACATAAATTTAATGAGAGCATGATACTTGCTTCTGATCTTGGACAGGTTAAACCAGTTGAAGGAGATACCAAATATGTTATTAAGAGAGGTGCCTTGAAGGTTCAAGAGCCGGCTGAGAGCTATCAAGCATCAAGAGAAGATCCTTGACCATTCATTCCAGATCAATGCCACAACAATTTGATGATCATTACCATAGAAGATCAAATTGCTTAGCAAGACTCCTGGACAGGGCTAGTAACTAGGCAAGCTCTTTGTGTGTGCTCTTTTCCTTGCTCTTGGTTTTGTCCCAAGTGGTTTTCCAGAGGAAGGTTTTTAACGAGGCCACAGCTAGCTTCACATATCACCTAAGTGCACACTCGGTCCAAGACTAAGAAGACTCATGTCTTATGTTGTTTCCATTTTTAAACTATCGCTTATCTCATTTTTATAGGCGCAAGAGGAGCTTGTTCCTTAGTCCTATTTATATGTTTTGCAAACCTTTTATTTTGGTTAGACTTGATTAATATTAAAACTTCTTTCAAAGAAACCTAGAGCTCTCTCTCAAGAACTCGTTGCCTCCTCTCTTGCCCTGTGAGAAAAGTACCTCCACGGCCATTGAGGATCCTTGTGTTGTATCACGAGCCTTCCATCTCTCGTGTGGGGCACTTCAATCCCTCTAGTCACTCTCTCTCTCGGTTTCTCTTGGTTGATTAGATCACTCCAACAGAACCACCTCTTGATTCAGATCGGCTCCATCTCTCCTACTTGGGTCATACAGCCTTTGATAGCTTAGGCTTGTATCATTTTTTGGTATCAGAGCTGAAGTTCCTGCAGCATCAGGTTGTATCTATCCTTTCTACTTGATTCAAAATCGTTTAGTTCCATTAGTTTTCTTTCTTTCAAAAAAAAAAAGACTTGTGTTCATCTTGTTCTTGTTAGTCGATTTCTAGATCTTGCATACTCAAAATAAATCATAAAAAGGTGTTAGTAGTAAGTGCATATCCGAGTTTCCTTTTTGGTCGAGACTTTCCTTTTCACTCAATCACCTTTGATACTCTTTTTAAACTTTGCTTGCAAGACTTTTACTTTCCATTTAAAAAAGGAAGTTTTCATATTTCTAAATCACAATTTTACTTTTCTTTCTTGCTTGACTAGAAACTAAAGTTTTAGTCTCTTATTTGCAAGTACGATGGGGGACGCAACTGAGCAAACCGCCATGATGCAAGTCCTCAATGCGTTGAGGGAGGAGATGATAGTCATGCGCCAAGACCTTGGAGATAGGATGACTAGAATTGAGCAGAGACCCACGGTTCAAGCTACCCAGAATGTTGATAGGTTCCTTAATCCAACCCAACATTATCCAGCTCCAAACGGTCCAAGCAACAGGCGTGCCGGAGTACACATCCATGACAATCCAGAGACTAGCACTCAGAATCAACAGAATGAAGAAGATATTGGACAACAATATGGCCCTTACCCTAACCCAAGAGCAAGAGTTCAGCAAGATGACTATGGGAAAGAAGAAGAAGAGGGAGATGATTACTTACCTCCACCTAGAGCTCCACGGAGACCCATCCGTAACCAAGGCCTTGAGGGAGAGGACTATATACCTCTACAGAGAGGACCTCGCCAGCAGCACCACAACCAAGGAGTGAATCATCTTAAGATGACGGCACCAAGCTATGCGGGAAAGGTTGATCCTGAAGCTTATCTTGATTGTGAGAAGAGAATGGATCACATCTTTGCTTACTACAGTCACCCTGGTCCAAAGAGAGTGGCTTTGGCAGTAGCTCAGCTCACGGAGAATGCCCTTTCCTAGTGGGATAGATTGTGCTCTGACCGTAGAAGGGGGCACTTGAGACAAATAGACTCCTGGTTAGACATGAAGAATGCTATGAGGCAGAGGTTTGTGCCACAACACTATCACAGAGACTTGCACAGGAAGTTCAGGACACTTAAGAAAGGGAGCAAGTCAGTGGAGGACTACTATGAAGAGTTTGAGAAGCTAAGAAACCGCCTTGATCTTGATGAGGATGAGGAGACAATTAATGCTCAATTCATAGATGGGTTTCAAGATAGGATGAGCACCAAGGTTGAGAGACAAGCGTATGGAGACCTTAAAGACCTATTTCACTTGGCTGTACAAGCAGAACAACACATTAAGAAGAAGAGCACCAGAGGCAGGCCCCAATCTACCTGGAACTCCAACAACATCAACTACAATAAGTCAGTATACAAGGGAAAAGGAATTGAGGGAGACACCCGCCCCAAGTTTCAATCTGTGGACACCAACAAAGACACCAGGTCTGAGCCAGCTAAGACTACTACCCCTCAACGTGCCAGAGATATCACTTGTTTCAAGTGTAAAGGCCGAGGGCATATGGCTAGAGAGTGTCCAAACCAGAGGGTTATGATGATCACTGATAATGGGTATTAATTACATGATGAAGATGCACCTGAGGTACAAGCAGACTATGGAGAGATTGAATATCCGGACGTGGGGGAGAGCTTGATGATCAGGCGTGTGCTTAGTGTCTTGGTACAACCAGCAGAGACCATCCAAAGAGAAAACATTTTCCACAGCCGTTGCACCGTTAAAGGCAAGATATGTAATCTTATCATAGATGGTGGATCTTGCACTAATGCCGCAAGCGCTTACATGGTTGATAAGCTTGGCTTAGACAAGGTTCCGCATCCACATCCATATAGGCTAAGATGGTTAGATGATAAGGTTGAACTTCAGATTAAAGAGCAAGTAACTATTCCTTTTAGCATTGGTAAGTATCAGGATGAGGTAGTTTGTGATGTAGTACCTATGCAAGCCGGACATGTGTTGTTAGGGAGACCTTGACAATGGGATAGAGAGACTAAACATGATGGTAGAACTAATATGTACACTTTCATGCATGATAAGCGTAAGATTAGTTTAGCACCTCTCACTCCTGCTCAAGTTCATGAGTTTCATTTGCAAATGGCTAAGGAGAAGGAAAAATCTATTAAATCTAATTTCCTTATCCAGCCTAGCTATGTAAGAAAGGCTGCTGCTACCAAACACACAATGCTACTAATGATCTTTAAGGAGATTTTGAGTGCAGGTTCTGATGAGATGACATATCCTCCCGAGATCACTCAGCTTCTTGACAGGTTCAAAGATGTGTTTCCAGAAGAGATTCCACACGGCTTACCACCACTCAGGGGCATAGAACATCAGATAGATTTCATACCAGGAGCTGCTTTTCCAAACAAACCAGCTTATAGAGTAAACCCCGAGGAGGCTACGGAATTGGAAAGGCAAGTTCAGGACCTATTGGACAAGGGATACGTGAGGGAGAGCCTGAGCCCTTGTGCAGTTCCTGTCTTACTGGTGCCAAAGAAGGACGGGACATGGAGGATGTGTGTAGACTGCCGAGCCATCAACAACATCACCATCAAGTACAGGCACCCCATTCCGCGGCTTGATGACATGCTAGACGAGTTAAGTGGTGCCACCATATTCTCTAAGATTGATCTTAAGAGTGGGTACCATCAGGTAAGGATGAAGGAAGGTGATGAGTGGAAGACTGCTTTTAAAACTAAGCAAGGTCTTTATGAATGGCTGGTGATGCCATTTGGACTCACCAATGCTCCTAGTACCTTCATGCGCCTCATGAACCAAATTCTTAGACCCTACATCAGTAAGTTTGTTGTAGTTCACTTTGATGACATTTTAATTTACAGTACTAGTTTATTTGATCATGTGTCGCATCTTGAGCAAGTACTAGAAACACTTCGTCAAGAAGGACTCTATGCAAACCTCAAGAAGTGCACATTCTGCACTGATAAACTTGTTTTCCTAGGTTTTGTTGTGAGTTCACAGGGGTTACAGGTTGATGAAGAGAAGGTAAAAGCAATTCAAGAATGGCCAGAACCAACAAACATCAGTCAAGTCAGAAGTTTTCATGGGTTAGCTAGCTTCTACAGGAGGTTTGTCAAGGATTTCAGTAGCATAGCAGCACCTCTGACCGCCGTGGTGAAGAAGAGTGTTGGGTTCATGTGGGAGAAGGCTCAGCAAGAGGCCTTTCAGGCATTGAAATATAGACTGACTCATGCGCCAGTGTTGGTCTTAACTGATTTGAACAAGACCTTTGAAGTAGAGTGTGATGCATCAGGGATTGGGATTGGAGCTGTGTTGCTTCAAGGTGGTAACCCTGTGGCTTTCTTCAGTGAGAAGCTTGGAGGGGCTGCCCTTAACTATCCTACATATGATAAGGAGTTATATGCTTTGGTGAGGGCTCTAGAGACATGGCAACACTATCTACTATCTAAAGAGTTTGTGGTGCACACTGATCATGAAACTCTAAAGCATCTGAGCAGACAAACCAACCTCAAACGGAGGCATGCTCGTTGGTTGGAGTTCATAGAGACCTTCCCATATATCATCAAGTACAAGAAGGGCAAGGAGAACATTGTAGCTGATGCAGTCTCCCAGGAGACATGCTTTGATCGCCACAATGGAAGCCAAGGTGTTGGGATTTGAGTTCATCAAGGACTTATATGGAGAAGACCCGGATCTTGCTGGCATCTATACAAGCTGTACCACAGGACCCCAAGGGAAGTTCTACCTACATGAGGGATTCTTATTCAAGAGCAAGAGACTATGTATTCCCCAGTGTTCACTGAGAGATCTGATCACTAGGGAGGCTCATGGAGGAGGGCTCATGGGACACTTTGGAGTAGACAAAACACTTGCCGTGGTCAGGGAACATTTCTATTGGCCGCATCTCAAGAAGGCAGTAGAATCTCATTGTGCAAGATGTGTAACTTGCAAGAAAGCTAAGTCAAGAGTACAACCCCATGGTCTTTACATGCCACTGCCAATTCCCACAGCTCCTTGGGTGGATATCTCAATGGATTTTGTACTAGGTCTACCAAAGATTCAACATAAGGACTCAATCTTTGTTGTGGTAGACAGATTCTCCAAGATGGCACACTTCGTACCTTGTGCCAAAGTGAATGATGCATCCAAGACGGCTGACCTATTCTTCAGAGAGGTGGTGCGCTTACATGGGGTACCAAGGACCATTGTATCCGATAGAGACACCAAGCTCCTCAGCCACTTTTGGAGACACTATGGAAGAAGCTGGGGACAAAGCTACTCTTCTCTACTACTTGTCATCCCCAAACTGATGGGCAGACTGAAGTCGTCAATAGAACCCTCTCTACGCTGCTTAGAGCCACCATTGGAAAGAACATGAAGAATTGGGTAGACTGCATTCCATTTATAGAGTTTGCTTACAACCGTGCTCAGCACTCAGCTACCAAGATGTCGCCCTTTGAAGCTGCTTATTGGTTCAATCCAAAAACTCCTTTAGACCACACGCCTTTACCTTCAGCTGAAGTAATCAGTCTCACCGGGGAAGCTAAAGCTGCTTATGTAAAGGAGCTACACCAAAAGGTTCAAGAGAATCTAGAGAAGCGGACCGAGCAGTATACTAAACAAGCTAACAAGGGGCCCAAGGAGATTATATTTGAACCAGGGGAATGGGTTTGGTTACACATGAGGCAGGAGAGGTTTCCTAACAAAAATGCCTACCGTCTTGATCTGCCAGGGGAGTTGAATGTATCTTCCACTTTCAATGTTACTGATTTATCTCCTTGTTTTGCAGATGAACCAGTTTTCAGGTCAAAACCTTTTGAAGAGGGGGGGAATGATGAGGACATTGAACCAGACCTAACTGAACCAGACATTCAAGACATGATCAGCAACATAACCAAACCAGAGATTGACCAAGGAGTGCCCATACCAACCGTGTTCAAGGGAGCTATCACTAGACAAAGAGCTAAGATACTTCAACATAAATTTAATGAGGGCATGATACTTGCTTCTGATCTTGGACAGGTTAAACCAGTTGAAGGAGATACCAAAGATGTTATTAAGAGAGGTGCCTTGAAGGTTCAAGAGCCGGCTGAGAGCTATCAAGCATCAAGAGAAGATCCTTGGCCATTCATTACAGATCAATGCCACAACAATTTGATGATCATTACCATAGAAGATCAAATTGCTTAGCAAGACTCTTGGACAGGGCTAGTAACTAGGCAAGCTCTTTGTGTGTGCTCTTTTCCTTGCTCTTGGTTTTGTCCCAAGTGGTTTTCCGGAGGAAGGTTTTTAACGAGGCCACAGCTAGCTTCACATATCACCTAAGTGCAAACTCGGTCCAAGACTAAGAAGACTCATGTCTTATGATGTTTCCATTTTTAAACTATAGCTTATCTCATTTTTATGGGCGCAAGAGGAGCTTGTTCCTTAGTCCTATTGATATGTTTTGCAAACCTTTTATTTTGGTTAGACTTGATTAATATTAAAACTTCTTTCAAAGAAACCTAAAGCTCTCTCTCAAGAACTCGCCGCCTCCTCTCTTGCCCTGTGAGACAAATACCTCCACGGCCATTGAGGATCCTTGTGTTGTATCACGAGCCTTCCATCTCTCGTGTGGTGCACTTCAATCCCTCTAGTCACTCTCTCTCTCGGTTTCTCTTGGTTGATTAGATCACTTCAACAGAACCACCTCTTGATTCAGATCGGCTCCATCTCTCCTACTTGGGTCATACAGCCTTTGATAGCTTAGGCTTGTATCATAGCATCAGCAGTTCCATTTCTTGAAAGTACTCTTCTACAGACCGTGATCCTTGTGTGAGCTTTCTCAACCTTTGATGGAGATCACGATGATAATGGCTTGGTACAAACCTCTTGCGCATAACAGCCTTCATCCCATTCCATGTATCAATAGGATATTCACCATTGCACCTCCTGTTTGTAACCAACTGATCCCACCACCTCAAAGCATAATCATAGAATTCTGTAGCAGCCACTTGAATCTTCTTAGTCTCTGAATAATGCTGACAGTTGAAGATAAGTTCTATCTTCTTTTCCCACTCAAGATACGCATCTGGATCAGCCTTGCCATGGAAAGGAGGGATTTTAAGCTTCATTCCAGCTAGCTCATTACGTCTGTGTCTACGGCCCTCATGATCATGCCGAGATCTTCTACTGCTAGGTCTTGAACCGGAGCTATGGCTACTTTTCTTATAGAAGTTATCAGTTTCTTCTGATCCAGCATGTTCTCGCTGACCACGTCTGTTCCTTCTTTGCTCACGTCTCTGATCAGATGTTTGTTCCTGTCCATCATTCGGTCTCTGATCATACTTTTCTTCCAGCAATTTCACCATAGCATCCATAACTTGTTTGGTGATTGCTTCTTGTAACATTCGGTTCCTTCTCATAAAAGTTGCATCATCCTCCTCGGATCCCATTGCTTCCTGATACACAAAACTAACTTGAACTAGTAAGTAGTTCAAAGGATTTAAAATACAAAGAATCAAAATAAGGAAACAGAGATTTAAATCAAAGCGGCAAAGATGATACTTGAGCAACACGCGACGATTTGAACTATGTAACTTCTCGAAATCGAAACAAAACAGATCAGATTCAACAGATGATGATTTGTTATTCAATGGTCTCTTATTTATGTTACCAAGAACAGATCAAAACACACAACACTAGAAACTTTCAGATCAAACAATCTAGTAACGTAATCGACAAGAAGGTGAAAAGGTTTTGTATAAAACTTAATCGAAACTCTCAGATCTGCCAATATTGAATCATAAAACAATAGATCTATCAATTCTAACAATGAAAACAATCAGATTAAGTGAGAAACAACACACAAAAATCGAAAGATCAAAGATAAGAATTGATAAGGAATAGATCTTATGAACACACAAAAGAGAAATCGAAACTTCCCTTCCAGAGTGCTCTGATACAACTTAATGAACTCCTAGGATGCTTCTCTGGATGAAACTGGATAGATCCTTGCACAAACCAGTCAAAGACTCAAGTTTATCATGGCTGTGGATCGATTGGTGACACAAGAGGCTGCCGAAAGGCTTCTTGATACTCCTAGGCTTAGATCGGATATGACACACCTCACTAAAGCCCTTAGATGTTGGATATTAAACACCAACAGACTGGATATTACACACCAGACACTCTCTCACGACAAGCAAGGGAGAAAGAAAACACAAAGGTTTAAAGAAAAGACTTGATTGATACTTAGGGTTACAGCTACACTCAATATATATAGGCTGAGACTTGTACATGCACAAGCTCATTAAAGGAACACGCTCCTTGTGATTCAAAATTCAAAAGAAAAATAACAAACCATAGTCTAATTATAACATAAGATAAAAATGCATCCGAGATGCACCCATGATGCATCACCTAGGAGATGTGTAAGTGAACTTGATGCCTCGTTAAAAGCCTTGATTAGAAAACCCAGTGGGACAAAACTAATCAAGGGAAAAAGAGTTCACCAAGCCACTTGCCTAGATGATGATCAGCTTGATGGTAAGATCACATGAATGGTGATAAGTGTGTCTTGGCGGATCAAGCTTCTACCAAGACAGTCTTCTTGCTTCTTAGAGGTCTTGAGTAAGTTTCCAACAGCTTCATTGAGTCTTCTTGTTCTTGCACGAGTCATGGGACCTTTGGGAATGGCTAAGACATCATCTTCTTCAGCTGGTTTCTCTTTAAGCTCTCCATCTCCACCAACTATCTTGAACTCTCCATCTTTATCATCTTGCTGGTCCATGATCATATCCGATTCAGAACACAAAAGTTTAAGTTCAAGATCAGATTCAGAATCAGTTAGCACATATCTCACATGTTTAGCAAGACTATCAAAGAATGTGTTGTACACTAATATATCACCACAGATCAAAACAACATTAGTCTGCTAAACACTTTTGTGGTTCAGAGTGTGGGAACCGAAATTCGCACCGTCAATTTCTGATAAAGATTTGTGGAGGAAAACCGAGTTAACCCGATCTTCCTTGAAGGTCCCGGATATCTGCTGGGCCGCACACGAAACAATCAGTTTTGAGTTGAGAAAATAAAAATCGTAAAAAAGAGCGGAAAAAGATCTTATTTCTGAATTCGCGTTTTGAGCGTGAACAACAGGTAAGAAGTAAGCTACAAGAGCTGTTGAAAGGTCCGCTAGTCCGGCCGCCTAGATCTAACCTAGTTGAGTCGCAGCTCGCTAATGAAAACAGAAAAAGAAAGCTAAAACGCTCTAAGTACTAAGTGCTCTGGAAGTTTGTGTGATCTGGTTTGCTTCTTGCTCAAAGCTCTCTTTATATACTCCCCTTAAGACGGTCTATCTTCTCGCGGGCTGAATCGGGCTTTTTCCATTTTCGTCCATCTTCGTGTTTATCGGGAAACTTGACATTTATCTTCGGAAAACTTGACATTTATCTTCTGGAAACTTGACATTTATCTTCTGGAAACTTGACATTTATCTCTTATGTGAGGATAAGGATAAACCGTCATAGTTATCCTTCCTTTTCGGAAAATCGTACGTGGGCCGTTTTGGCCACGTTGGGCCGTTTAGGCGTTTTTACGGTTTTTCGAAAGGACGGTCTTTGAAGGTTTTGGTGTTTCCGAAGGAACCTCAATTCCTCGTAAAGTCGAGATAGTGGTGTTTCAGAATAACCGTGATCGTACCAAGCTCGCGTAGATTGATCCAAACAAGCTAAGATGGGATCGAACCGGGCACGATAGGACCGAGACGGGGACGAGGGCCGTGGACCGACGCCAGGCCGACCCGCATGACGGGTGCCGCCGGCGCCAGGCCGGGGTGCCGCCGGCGCCAGGCCGGCCCGAGTAACGGGTGCCGCCGGCGCCAGGCCGAGTGCCGCCGGCGCCAGGCCGGCCCGCGTCCTACGTGCCGCCGGCGCCAGGCCGGGGTGCCGCCGGCGCCAGGCCAGCCCGCGTCCCGCGTGCCGCCGGCGCCAGGCCGGCCCGCGTGACGGGTGCCGCCGGCGCCAGGCCGGCCCGCGTGACGGGTGCCGCCGGCGCCAGGGCCGGCCCGCGTGACGGGTGCCGCCGGCGCCAGGCCGGCCCGCGTGACGGGTGCCGCCGGCGCCAGGTCGGCCCGCGTGACGGGGTGCCGCCGGCGGCCAGGCCGGGTTGCCGCCAGCGCCAGGCCGGCCCGCGTCCCGCGTGCCGCCGGCGCCAGGCCGGGGTGCCGCCGGCGCCAGGCCTGCCCGCGTCCCTCGTGCCGCCGGCGCCAGGCCGGCTCGCGTGACGCGTGCCGCCGGTGCCAGGCCATCTTTCTGTCCGTGGGTTTTTCGTTGTTCGATCTTTCCTCCGTTAGTCGTTTGCGGGAAATCTTTGAGTTTGGGAAGGTTTTTTCAGCCATAGATTTCGAGATAATCGTTACTAATCCAACAAGGTTCCTCGAGTATCGGGATTTGAGATGGACTTGGATTCGTAGATTTTCCGTCGTCAAGGATGCGAGCAATGTGGCTTCGAGCTTTAGATGTGTTAAAAGAAGAATCTTTTAATCAATCGGGAAGGCTTTGCGGAAGAACCATCGTAGATCTCGGACGATCCGGACATAGGTTTTAGGGAACCAAGATGCTGCCATTGCCCGAGATTATGGGATGATTGCACGGACGGGCGTCAGGATCCTTGCCGCTGGTGCCAGGCGGGAGCGGACGAGCCTTCCCATGAGTTTTATCGAGCGACGACCCGTTTCTTGGTTTTGATCGTCGCTTGGCTTTTCTTTCGAGGATTTTCGGGTGACGATTTCGTCGTTGACCGATTTTGACCCCAACATAGAGCATGATTCAAACAATCAGAGATAATCATGTTCAAACATTAAAGAGATTAAGAGATCTTAGTGAGAGAATAGAGAGAGAGAGACTTAAAAGTCCATTAATTGATATCTGATGAGGATTACAAGAATATATAGAGAGAGCAACAAGGGTTTTCGAAGTATAAGATTATCAGAGCTCAAGCACTTGAGTGATGAATGGACAGATCTAGAACAGAGTTTATGAGATTGAATGGTAAAGATTAGAGAATGGCGTGAGGGGATGATGAAAAGACTAAGAGATTAAGAGAGAATGAGTGTTTGAGAGAGACTAGAGTGTATGAGAGATTAAAGAGACTGATTAACCAGACTTAGAGATTCAAGAATAAGAGACTAAAGATTAAGTAACCAGTTTACGAAGAAGAGAGACTCTCTCAACTTACATCACAAAAACGTCTACAATGAGCTTAAATACAAGGGAAACATTTAGAAAGCCCTAAGCTAAGGATAAGAGATGAAGAGTGGAGATCAGTTGGTTTGAAATGGATGGTTGAGATCAGGTCAAGGTGTAAGTTTTATGAAGAACTGAGTGAAGAACACTCAAGAACAGGAGAGAGAGAGATAGAGAAAGTGTTGTTTATGTCGCCAAGAGTAACAGAGAATATAGAAGGAAGATGTTTCCTTAATCTGGACATAAGAGATTACAAAGTATTTAAAGACAATCAGAAGTGAAGAAAAACAATAAACAATGTTGGTCTGGTTGATGAAAGCTACCTGACCCAACGGCACACTTCCCTTAAACCCAACATGTGACTTATACTATAAACTATTCCCACTTGGTCTCCTCAGTTCCAACGGTCTCCTCTTGGTTCTGGAAGCCTTTGGTCGACACATCCATCACTTGCTTTGCCTCCAAGACACGCCAGGTTACTTGGGAAAGTGAGAGTAGTCCGTACAACTTGTACGGACTTCCTTGTACTTCAAGTCTCTTCTTCTCCTCTTCTGATCTCTTCATACTTCTCACCATGATACGCCATGTTATCTCTTATTCTCTTCATGCTCAATACTCCCCCTCAAATTTGACCCAATGCAATGGTCTAGTTTGGAGAACCATGAAGACTTCCCTCATTAAAACCTTAGTATGCAAAACCCAGTGGGACAAAAACATACTAAGGGAAAAGAGTAGAAGCTCCATGGTGAAAGGGGATTACTCCTGAGTAATGTCCATGAGTCCAAGTCTTGGATACACGGACTCACACACCTTTGTACTTGCGGCCTTAGTGAAGATGTCTGCTAGTTGATCCTCACTCTTAGTGTAGCATGGTAAGATGACCCCTTGTGTCATCATTTGTCTCACTTTGTGGCAGTCTATCTCAATGTGCTTTGTCCTCTCATGGAATACTGAGTTTGAGGCTATGTGTATTGCTGCTTGGTTGTCACAATGCATAGTGATTGGTGAAGTGATCTCTACGCCCATATCTTTAAGAAGTCCTTTGATCCACACCAGCTCGTTTGTGAGTTTCCTCATAGCTCTATATTCAGCTTCAGCACTTGAGCATGACACAACCTTTTGCTTCTTGCTTTTCCATGTGACCAGATTGCCTCCAATGAAAGTACAATACCCTGTGGTTGATTTTCTGTCATTCCTATCTCCTGCCCAATCAGCATCACAGTATCCCACCAATTCAGTGTTGCCATTGCACCCCATCCATATTCCTTGACCAGGAGCTCCACCAAGGTATCTAAGGATTCTTTCCACCATTTTCCAGTGATGAACCTTTGGCACTTGCATATGCTGGCTCACCTGGTTCACAGCAAAACAAATATCAGGTCTAGTGATGGTTAAATAGATAAGCTTACCCACAAGTCTTCTGTATTGTTTTGGATCATCATATGGGGTTGCTTCATACTCTCCCTCACGCAAAATCTTGTAACCATCTTCAAGTAGAGTCTTTGCTGGCTTCTCTCCAAGCATACCTGCTCCATTCAAGAGATCAAGTGTGTAATTTCTTTGGGATAAGAATAGTCCCTTTTCAGATCGGCATACTTCTATTCCAAGAAAGTACTTTAGTTCTCCTAAGTCCTTAATATCAAATACTGACTTTAGAAATGATTTAATGGCTTGTATACCTTCCTTGTCACTCCCTGTGATAATGATATCATCAACATACACAAGGAGGACTACTATACCTTGCTGGCTGGTAAGAGTAAATAGGGTGTGGTCAGCCTCAGATCGGTTGAAACTCTCCCATTCAGAGTGGTGCTGTGCTTATGATACCAAGTTCTTGGTGATTGCTTCATCCCATAGATAGCTTTCTTGAGTCTCAATACATTGCCTGGTTTGACCATGTCTTCCATACCAGGTGGAGGCCGCATGTAGACTTCATCCTCTAGCTCTCCTTGGAGGAATGCATTCTTCACATCCATCTGCCATAGATCTCACTCCAGGTTGATTGCAAGAGAGAGTAAGATCCTGATTGTATGCAGCTTTGCTACTGGTGCAAAGGTATCCAAGTAATCTTCTCCATACACTTGTGTGTATCATCTTGCAACCAGCCTTGTCTTCTTCCTTTATGGTTTGCCATTTGCCAAGTATTTAATGTTAAACTTAGCATAAGAATAATTTGGAGAGGAGATGCATATGGTTAAAAGCGATCATGTCACTGTAGCAGTAACTTCTAGTTACCACAGTAAAAGTAAAAGAGAGTTACTGCCTATGAAGGTAAAAAGGAGTTACCAAGGTAAAGGAGTGTGGCAAGGTTAAGAGAAGAAGAGAAGACCTTGCCTTAGTCTCATGACTGTTTGTGGATAAGGTATTGGCGCCTATGACAGGCTGGCACAGGCTGGAAAGGAGCCAAGCATGTGAGCATTCTCAGCCCTTCATTTCAAACCAGCCAGCCTTGCCTCGTTGACTCCACATGCTTCTACAGTGCTTAGTCTCTTAAAAACCCTTATGTCTCTTAGTATAAATATGTAATCTCATCCTCATTGTATGGTTAACGAGTTAGTCTCTTAATAAACTCTTCTCTCTTGTTCATCATGACATTCAAAGTCTCTTAGACATGGCTACAACATAATCTCTTAATCTCTCCTTTAAAACTCTCTTATAATCTTTATTCTCTCTCTTAATCTATCACTAATCTCTTAATACCATCTATATTCTCAAAATATTTTATGGTATCAGAGCTAGGTTGGCTTTGGTATTAAGAGATCTCTTTCATTCTTCATCATTTCTTTCTCTTTGGTGTTCTTGTGGAGTTTCCGAGCTGTTCTTGTGATAAAGTTGAGATCTTTGGTTCTGGTTCTTTGAGTTCGTGTGTTCTTGAGGTCTGGGGCTGTTGTTCTTGAGCTGGGTTACAAGGTTGAAGCTTTGAAGGTCATTTCAAGTTCATAGAAGTGAAGATGGATGCAAACAACTTTAGCAAGCTGGTTACTGTCCCGGTTACTTTGAAAGGTGGTTCAAACTACCTGCTGTGGTCTAAACTTGTGAAGACTGCTATTGGAAGGTTAGGGCTGTGGAGCCACATCACTGATGATGGTCCAATGCCAGTGACCAGTGAAGAAGAAGATGAAGAAAGTGGTGGGAAGACTCTAGCTGTGGTTGATGCAAAGAAGTGGGTTCAAGAAGACTTGATGGTGCTCTCAGTGCTTCAAGCGTCCCTTGAAGTCCCTCTCCTTGAAGCATACAGCTACTGTGAGACTCCTAAACACTTGTGGGAAACACTCTTGAAGATGTTTGGTAATGTCTCCAACATCAGCCGTGTGTTTGAGTTAAAGAGGTCCATAAGTCTTCTCAAGCAAGATGGAGGGGAGCTTACCAAGCACATGGGAAAGTTTGGATCTTTGTGGTCTGAACTTGAGAGTTTAAGACCCAACACTACTTATCAAGAAGCCCTCATGGAGAGAAGGGAGCAAGATCAAGTCTTTGGGCTGCTGATGACACTAGATCCATTTTAGCAGGATGTAACCAAACACATCTTGAGGTCTCCAACTCTCCCATCCATGGAAGAAGTATGCACCCAACTTCAGAAGGAGGAAGGATCCCTTGGTCTCTTTGGAGGAAAAGGAAAAGGGGAACTTACCATAGCTCACCAAGCCAAGGAGATACAAGCAAACAAGGCTGCCTACCGAGGTGATGGGAAGAAGTATGAGAGGTATGAAGGGAGCTGTGAGCATTGCAAGAAACCAGGGCATAAGAAGAGCCAATGCTAGATCATACACCCGCATCTTAAGCCTCCCAAGTTCAACTGGGACAGAGAAGCAAGGGCCAACATTTATACTGAGGCTAGTGGTTCTGGCTCATCAGGAGCTAGTTCAACAGGCGAGGGAAGTGAGCGTGAAGGCCGAGCTATGACCTCTCATCAGATAAGTGGGAAGAGTTTGGATCAGGAGGTGATTACCAAGGCTGAATTTGAGGCATTCATCCGAGCTCTCAAGGAGTCTGGTAACAAACTTGGAAACACCCTTGGATACTCTTACTCTGCTCATACCATGCCTAGTAACACTGATAGGTTGCTAGACTTGTTTGAAAATTCTTATACTGCTAAAACTCATGCTAGCATCTCTGATAAGTTGTTAGAAGTGTTAGTGAACTTGAAAAACACTCCTAGGACTCACATTGCTGAAAACATTGATAAACCATTGCATAAGCCATTAATTATTGACTCTGGTGCATCTCATCATATGATTAGTGATAACAAACTGATTAAGGATATAGAACCTGCTCATGGACATGTTATGATTGCTAATGGAGATAGGATCCCTATTAGAGGCATTGGCACATTAAAACTGTTTGATAAAAATTCTCAAGCCTTTTACATGCCAGAGTTTACTTCTAATCTATTATTTGTTAAAAGATGCACCTCTGATCTTCAATGCAATGTTATCTTTAGTCCTAATGATGTGAAGTTTCAGGATATTAAGAGCAGTAAAGTGATTGGACAAAGAGCAACCAAAGGAGATCTTTATATGCTTGAAGACTTAGCTCTTATCTCTAGTTCTTGTTTCTCTTTTAGTTCTGTTCTGCCTATGAATAAAAATGCTTTGTGGCATGCTAGACTAGGCCATCCTCATGTTAGGGCTTTTAGCATAATGTTACCAGGTGTCATGTTTTAAAATAATGATTGTCAAGCTTGTATTTTGGGAAAACATTGTAGGACTGTCTTTCAAAGATCTACTACTATCTATGAAAACTGTTTTGATTTATTTCACTCTGATGCATGGACAGCTCCTTGTTTATCTAGGGATGAGTATAAGTATTATGTCACATTCATTGATGAAAAATCTAAATACACCTGGTTAACACTCATTAAAACTAAAGATAGAGTCCTTGATGCATTTAAAAATTTTCAAAGCTATGTTACTAACCAATATCATGCCAAGATTAAGATTTTCAGGTCTGATAATGGTGGGGAGTATACTGGCCATGCATTAAGGATCATCTAGCTCAACATGGGATCCTTCACCAGACTAGCTGCCTTTACACTCCTCAGCAGAATGGAGTGGCTGAAAGGAAGAACGGACACCTAATGGAGGTTGCTCGGTCTATGATGTTTCACAAGAGTGTGCCCAAGAGATATTGGAGTGATGCTGTGATGACTGCCTGCTACTTGATCAACAGGATACCAACCAGAGTTCTAAAGGATCAGTCTCCTTTTGAGGTTCTCAACAAGAGCAAACCTGTCCTAGATCACTTAAGGACTTTTGGATGTGTGTTCTATGTGATGGTTCCGAGTGAGCTGAGAAACAAGTTAGAAGAAAGGAGCATCAAGACTATGTTTGTTGGATACTCTTCATCCCAAAAGGGATACAAATGCTTTGATCCAGAAGCTAGAAGGGTCTTAGTGTCCAGAGAAGTAAAATTCATGGAAGAGAAAGGTTACTATGATGGGAAGAATTGGGAAGAGCTGGAAGGTCTATCTCAACCATCAGATGCGGCTACTAGCTTGAGAAACATCCTAGAAGGTCTTGGAATTGGGGTATACCAGGATCAGCACAGGCGTGAAGAGTCCCCACCAGTTGCTGCTCAAGAATCACCCCACTTTGAACATGAGGGGGGACATGAATCAGAAGCTAGAAGTTAAGAAGACCAAGGACAAGGCTCGGGTGAAGCTGAAGGTTTAGAAGGTCATAGCTCTGATGTTGATGTTCCTGTCCAAAGTGGAGAAGATAGTGAGGAAGATACTACATTAGAGGATCAGACTGAAGGTCAAGAAGCTGAGCAAGAAGATCAAATACAACAAGAAGCAGTTGCTGAAGAAGAAGTGATTGTACCTTTGAGGAGGAGCACACGGAAAAGGAAGGATCCTTCCAACTGGGTAAACACGAGAGTGTACTGCAATGCCCAGGCTGTGGAGCATCCTTCCCAAGCAGTGTGTTCCTTTTCTCAATATCCTGAAGAGCATTGTGGTTTCATGACAATCTTAGACAAGAGCTTTGTTCCAAGGTCATATGAAGAAGAAATGATGCATGAAGATTTGAAAGAATCTGTTGGGGATGAGGCCAATCCTATGATAAAGAATGACATTTTGTATGAGAGTGCATTGCCAAAAGGGAAGAAGGCTGTGACCAAGAGATGGATATTCACTATCAAGTATAAGGCTGATTGAACTGTGGACAGAAAGAAGACTAGACTGGTTGCAAGAGGATACACTCAGACCTATGGAGAAGACTACATTGATACATTTACTTCTGTTGCCAAGCTTCATACCATCAGAATAGTCCTATCTCTTGCTGTGAACCGTGAGTGGGGACTTTGGCAGATGGATGTGAAGAATGCCTTCCCTCAAGGAGAGCTTGAAGATAAAGTATATATGCATCCTCCACCTGGTCTTGAGAGTCTTGTGAAGCCAGGGAATGTCTTGAGATTAAAGAAGGCTATATATGGGTTGAAGCAGTCTCCTAGAGCTTGGTACAACAAGCTGATTACTACATTGAATGGGAGAGGCTTTAGGAAGTCTGAGTTAGATCACACCCTCTTTACTCTCACTACTTCCTCAGGAGTTGTCTGCCTGCTTGTGTATGTGGATGACATCATCTTAACCTGCAGTGACAAGGAAGGCATTCAAGCAACAAAAGAGTTTCTGAAGTCAGTGTTTGAGATAAAAGACTTGGGAGAGATGAAGTATTTCCTTGGGATTGAGTTGTGTAGATCAAAGGAAGGGTTGTTCATTTCTCAAAGAAAGTATATACTGGATATTCTGAAGGATGCTGGTGCTTATGGAGGAAAAACAGCTAGGATGCCCATGGAGGATGGGTATAAGGTCCCACGTGAGCGGGAGAAAGAGAGTGGCAAGCCTTTCCATGATCCAAAGCTGTATAGGAAGCTTGTGGGGAAGCTGATATACTTAACCATTACAAGGCCAGATATATGCTTTGCTGTGAACCAAGCAAGTCAGCATATGCAAGCTCCAAAGGAGCACCATTGGCGCATGGTTGAAAGAGTTCTCATGTATCTGAATGGAACTCAAGATCTTGGTATATGGATGGGCTGCAATAGAAGCACTGAAGTGGTTGGCTATTGTGATGCAGATTGGGCTGGTGATAGGACTGATAGAAGGTCTACTACTGGTTATTGTACTTTCATTGGAGGAAACATGGTAACCTGGAAGAGTAAGAAGCAAAAGGTGGTGTCATGCTCTAGTGCTGAGATAGAGTATAGAGCCATTCTGAAGCTCACCAATGAGTTGGTTTGGATCAAGGGAATTCTTAAACACTTGGAGATAGATCAGTCAGCTCCTATGACAATGCACTGTGATAATCAAGCTGCTATACACATTGCTACAAACTCAGTGTTCCATGAGAGAACCAAACACATTGAGGTGGACTGCAACAAGGTTAGGCAGATGATAGTGATGAGAGTAATCTTGCCATGTTATACAAAGAGTAAAGATCAGTTGGCAGATGTATTCACCAAGGCATCTAGGCAGAAGACAATGGAGTCCATACACATCAGACTTGGGCACATTGATCTCTCGCCTAAGGGCTAGTTATATATTCTCCTGATCATGAGATCTTTACTCTTTTTCCCTCATCAAAGTTTTGTCCCAATGTGTTTTCTTTGATGAGGTTTTTAATGAGGAAGATCTCATGGTCCTTCCAAGCTTGACTTGTTTCACATGGTCAAGCTTGAGGGGGAGTGTTAAACTTAGCATAAGAATAATGTGGATAGGAGATGCATATGGTTAAAAGTGATCATGTCACTGTAGCAGTAACTTTTAGTTACCACAGTAAAAGTAAAAGAGAATTACTGCCCATGAAGGTAAAAAGGAGTTACCAAGGTAAAGGAGTGTGGCAAGGTTAAGAGAAGAAGAGAAGACCTTGCCTTAGTCTCATGACCGTTTGTGGATAAGGTATTGGCGCCTATGACAGGCTGGCACAGGCTGGAAAGGAGCCAAGCATGTGAGCATTCTCAGCCCTTCATTTCAAACCAGCCAGCCTTGCCTCGTTGACTCCACATGCTTCTACAGTGCTTAGTCTCTTAAAAACCCTTATGTCTCTTAGTATAAATATGTAATCTCATCCTCATTGTATGGTTAACGAGTTAGTCTCTTAATAAACTCTTCTCTCTTGTTCATCATGACATTCAAAGTCTCTTAGACATGGCTACAACATAATCTATTAATCTCTCCTTTAAAACTCTCTTATAATCTTTATTCTCTCTCTTAATCTATCACTAATCTCTTAATACCATCTCTATTCTCAAAAGATTTATTTAATGGTGAAGATCAGACGGCTAGTTACAGCCTTCTTGCCCTTGGGAAGCTCAGTTTCAAACCATGTTCCATTCTTGATCATGGCGCCTATCTCATCTCCCACTGATTCTTTCCACTCATCATCAGCCATTGCCTCTTCATAAGTCCTGGGTATGACTTCTTGATCCAAGTTGCTCATGAAGACTTGATGATCATGTGGATATTGGGCTAGAGAGCAGACACCTTGTACTAGATGAGCTACTGCGTTGGCATTGAAGTAAACTCTTGTGTTGCTCCAATGGTCCGGTCCATATTTGATTCTGGTGCTTCTCCTTAGTGGTTGTACCTCTTCAATCTCATCCTCATCTTGCTGATTCACCTCATCTTGTTCAGTCTCTTCATGCTGGCCTTCTTGCTGATCGGTCTCATGTTGTTCCTCTTGTACATCTTGATCATGACTTTCAGCATTCTGGTGACTGGCCTCGGCTTGTGCTGGTTCACTGCCCTCCTCAGGATCAAGATGGGAAGCTTCAACACCTGGTTCAGCATGGATAGGTGTAGCAGGAGTTCCTGTCCTCCCTTGTGGTTGACTGAGCCCAAGACTTTCAAGGATGATTCTCAGGTTTGTGGCTCTATTTGAGGGTGTATGTGAGAGATCTTTCAGATTGTCCCAACTCTGCTCATCATAGTATCCTTTGGACTCCACAAATTTGACATCCCTTGAGCCATTACTCTCCTGGCATCAGGGACATAACACTTGTATCCCTTCTGGTTGGTTGAATACCCAATGAATATGGCCTTAATGCTCTTAGCGTCCAGCTTGGTTCTTTGTTCACCTGGAAGCAAGACAAAACAAGTGCACCCAAACATACGCGGATGATCAATGGAGGGTTTTGTTCTGTTTAATATCTCATAAGGAGAGATGTCATGGAGGACTCTGGTAGGTGTTCTGTTGATCGGATAACAAGCTGCAACCACAACATCCCCCCAAAATCTCTTTGGCACATGTGTATGAAACATCATGCTCCTGGCCACTTCCATAAGATGGCGATTCTTTCTTTCTGCCACTCCATTTTGTTGTGGTGTGTATGGACAGCTTGTTTGATGGATGATGCCATGTTTAGCTAGATGGTTTTTGAATGCGTGACTTGTGTATTCCCCACCATTATCTGACCTAAATATTTTGATATTGGCATTAAAGTGGTTAGTGTTATAGCTTTGAAAGTTCAAAAATGCTTCAAACACTCTATCTTTGGATGGGATTAATGTCAGCCAAGTATACTTAGATTTTTCATCTATAAAGGTGAAAAAATACTTGTGATTCTCCCTAGAAACACAAGGGGCAGTCCAGACATCTGAATGCACTAAATCAAAACAATGTTCATAGATAGTACTTGAATGAGGAAACACAGTCTTGCAATGTTTACCAAGGATACAAGTTTCACAGCTATCATTTTTAAAAGAAAGATTGGGCAACATCAAGGCTAAAGCTCTAGAATGAGGGTGACCTAATCTAGCATGCCATAACACATCAGGCACAACAACAGGTGCAGAAGATAAAGCATAAGGAAAAGCAGAACTAAGTTTGGTGTCTTCAAGTAGATATAAGTCTCCCTTGCTCACATCCTTTCCATGCAACTTATTAGTCTCAATATCCTGAAAATGAAGATTATTAGGACTAAAAATAACATTGCAATTTAGATCAGTAGTAGCCTTTTTAACTGAAAGCAAGTTAGAGGTAAATGATGTCATATAAAAGGCTTTAGATTCTTTTTCAAACAGTTTCAGGTTTCCTATGCCTTTAATTGGTATCCTGTGGGAACCAAAATTTGCACCGTCAATTTCTGATAAACGATTTGTGGAGGAAAACCGAGTTAACCCGATCTTCCTTGAAGGTCCCGGATATCTGCTGGGCCACACACGACACAATCAATGGGAGTTTAAGTTGTAAAATAAAAATCGTAAAATAGAGCGTAAGGAGATCTTATTTCTGAATTCGCGTTTGAGCGTGAACAACGGGTAAAGAAATAAGCTACAAGAGCTGTCGAAAGGTCCGCTAGTTCGGCCGCCTAGATCTAACCTAGTTGAGTCGCAGCTCGCTAGTGAAAACAAAAATGAATGCTAAAACGCTCTAAGTGCTAAATGCTCTGGAAGTTTGGTGATGATTTGCTCCTTCACCATTCTTTCGGGCTGAATCGGGCTTTTTCCATTTTCGTCCATCTTCGTGTTTATCGGGAAACTTGACATTTATATTCGGAAAACTTGACATTTATCTTCAGGAAACTTGACATTTATCTCTTATGTGAGGATAAGGATAAACCGTCATAGTTATCCTTCCTTTTCGGAAAATCGTAAGTGGCCCGTTTTGGCCATGTCGGGCCATTTAGACGTTTTTACGGTTTTTTCGAAAGAATAGTCTTTGAAGGTTCCGACTTTTCCGAAGGAACCCCAATTCCTCGTATAGTCGAGATGTTTGGTGCTTAGAATAACCGTGATCGTTCCAACCTCACGAGGATTGATCCAAACAAGCCACGATGGGATCAGACCGAGCATGAAGGGACCGAGACCAGGACGAGGGCCGTCGACCGGCGCCAGGGGGCTTGCTGCCGGCGCCAGGCCGGCTTGCGGGACGCCTGCCGCCGGCGCCAGGCTGGCTTGCCGCCGGCGCCAGGCTGGCTTGCCGCCGGTGCCAGGCCGGCTTGCGGGACGCATGCCGCCGGCGCCAGGCTGGCTTGCCGCCGGCGCCAGGCCGGCTTACGGGACGCCTGCCGCCGGCGCCAGGCCGGCTTGCGGGATGTCTGCCGCCGGCGCCAGGCTGTCTTGCGGCGCCAGGCCGGCTTGCGGGACATCTGCCGCCGGCGCCAGGCTGGCTTGTCGTCCGTGGGTTTTTCCGTTACCCGATCTCTCCCCCGTTGGCCGTCGTGCGGGAAATCTTTGAGTTCGGGAGGATCTTTAGCCGTAGGTTTCGAGATAACCGTTTTCAACAAGATCTTGCGAGATTCCTCGAGTATCGGGATCAAGATGGATTTGGATTAGTAGACTTTCCGTCTTCAAGGGTTTGAGTGATGAGGCTTCGAACTTAGATTTAAAATATTAACTTTTAAACAATCGAGAAGGCTTTGCGGAAGGATCATCGTAGATCTTGGACAATCCGAACATGGGTTTAAGGGACCAAGATGTTGCCGTTGCCCGAGATCACGAGACGATTGCACAGATAGGCGCCAGGACCCTTGCTGCCGGCGCAAGACGGGAGTGGACGAGCCTGCCGCCGGCGCCAGGGGCCCTGTCGTAGGCCCGTGCCGTGTCCCGCGTCCGTCGATGCCTGCTGTTGATCGCCTTCGTTGATCCCCGGGGCTCATGGTCCGTTCATGCCTTCCCGCGAGTTCATCGAGTGACGACCCGTTTCTTGGTTTTGATCGTCACTTAGTTTTATTTCGAGGACTTTCGGGTGACGATTTCGTCGTTGACCGATTTTGACCCCAACATATCCTATCTCCATTAGCAATTACTACACTCCCTAAGGCAGGTTCAACATTGCTAATAAGACTAGAATCTTTAATCATGTTATGTGAGGCTCCAGAGTCAATTATCAAGGATTTAGGACCAAGAGAGGAACTGAAAAGAGTACTTTAGTGTTACCAGAGTTGGCATTGAGAGCCTTGATCATGGCCTCAATGTCTGACTTGCGGATGAAGGCGTCATCAGGAGCTGGTTGAGAGGAGGCACCAGCAGTGTGAGCAGTAGATACCATAGCGCTTCCTGGATTCATTGGCTGAGCAAGCGGCTGGTCATTGTGTTGAGCAGCTTCATTTGCCCGGACCTGGTTGAACCTGGATGGAGTTGTTGGCCTGAGATGTGGGTGAAGAATCCAACACTGGTTCTTCATGTGACCACTCTTCTTGCAATGCTCACAGGTGACCCGCCTATTATCTGGTTTGTAATACGACTTGTGAGCTCCAGCTTCAGCCTTATGCGCCATAGTTAGGTCACCTTTTCCCCCAAAGAGTTCTACTGAGCCTTGTTCCTTTTGAATCTGAGCACAGATATCATCAAAGAGATGGAAGCTTCTCTGTCCTGAGAATGTGTTTGATGAGGTCATTGTAGCTAGAGTTGAGAGTAAGCAGTAGAGAAAACACTTTATCCTGCTCACGCCTTTCTTCTAGGAGCAATGGGTCAGTAGTTCTTGGTCTCAGCATCTCCAACTCTGCCCAGAGGGCTCGGAACTTGCCAAAATGGCGGTTGAAGTCCATGTCCTCCTGAGTTAAGCAGCTGATGGCTTTCTTCACTTGGAACACTCAGCTGAGGTTGGATACATTGCCATAAACCTTCTGAAGTGTGTCCCATAGTTGCTTAGCCGTCTCACAGTATGAGTATGCCTCCATAATGGGGCTATCAAGGGAGGAGAGAAGGACAGAGATCACCATGAGGTCTTCTTGCGCCCACTGGTCTGAATCTGTCACCGTCACTATCTCCTTTCCATCTTCTCCTTGGCTGGTATGGGTTGGCGCCTCACTAGAAGTGATGTGGGACCAAAGACCTTTCCCTCCAAGGGCGTTCTTGGTCAGTCTTGACCAGAGAAGGTAGTTTAACGCCTTTAGGGTAACAGGAATCACCACTATCTTGTTCTGCTCCATTTTCAAAATCTATGACCCAGTGGATAAAAGAGTGTTTCAAGAGGTTTCTAGTGAGAATAAACCGTGAGAATGAAGGAGAATGAAGAGTAGAGTAGATGTGCAGAAGAGACAATAGGTTTAGGAGCGTAGAAGCTCTGATACCATGTAAGTTTTATGAAGAACTGAGTGAAGAACACTCAAGAAAAGGAGAGAGAGAGTGTCTTTGATCTGAAAAGAATATGAGAGAGATAGAGAAAGTGTTGTTTATGTCGCCAAGAGTAAGAGAGAATATAGAGGGAAGATGTTTCCTTAATCTGGACATAAGAGGTTACAAAATATTTAAAGACAATCAGAAGTGAAGAGAAACAATAAACAATGTTGGTCTGGTCGATGAAAGCGACCTGACCCAACGGCACACTTCCCTTAAACCCAACATGTGACTTATACTATAAACTATTCCCACTTGGTCTCCTCAGTTCAAACGGTCTCCTCTTGGTTCTGGAAGCCTTTGGTCGACACATCCATCACTTTCTTTGCCTCCAAGACACGCCAGGTTACTTGGGAAAGTGAGAGTAGTCCGTACAACTTGTACAGACTTCCTTGTACTTCAAGTCTCTTCTTCTCCTCTTCTGATCTCTTCATACTTCTCACCATGATACGCCCATGTTATCTCTTATTATCTTCATGCTCAATACAAGGTAGCTGGCGAGTCTTGGCTCTCTTTGATTTAAAATACATGGCTTGGATTGCTTCCTTTTGAATGGAGGGCAGAGATGGATCCGTGTGGAGTAAAGGCTGTAAAGGTAAAGCTCCTTTCCCTTTCCAGCCTGTCTCTTGGCTATACTGATCCTAAGGAATATTCCTTTGCCTCCATAAGCTCCAATGGTCACAAGTCTTCAAGTAAGCCACGCCTTATTGTTGAACAAGACTTCTTTAAGGTTTCCCAGGTGAATGGTTGAGACATGTGTGCTGTAAGGTCAGTGTAGGCCTCCTAGTCCGTACACACGCCCTATTTATTCACAACACACCTCCTTCTCCTCATCATTGATCCAGACACCTTCTTTGAGTCACCCATGTCCGTACATGTCCGTACATACGCCCTATCTTTGCACCTTGGACCATCTTCTCTTAAACTGCTCCAAACTCTTCTCAAGATCAGTCTAAGTCCCTCCTGGACTTAACTTATCTATGATAAACACTTCAAGGTACTCTTGAAGCTTGGTTGAACTCTCCTAGACATCTTCAAGAGCTTGCCCTATTTATGTAGAAGCTCTATTCTTCTCTTCAGTTCAACACTCCCCCTCAAGCTTTACTCTAGGGATCCTAAGTCAAGCTTGGAACCCTGAAGAGTCTACCTCATTAAAAACCTTGCAAAGAAAACCCAGTGTGACAAAACTTTGCAAGGGAAAAAGAGTATAGCTCTCCACGGCCTAGGGATTGGCCAGTGAGCTCTTGTACCTTAGAACCAGTGTGGTTGGACACAAAGAGCTCTGGATCGCGGCCTAAACTGGTGCAACAGCTCTCAAGGCTTTGCGCACACATCAAACTCAGCTTGCCCTCTTCATATACCCGGTTCGGGCCTCCCCCTCTCAACAGACTTCACAACCACCTTAGAGAAGCTAGGAACCGACCAGGATCATCTTCAGTGAGGCACAAGCAATGTACCTTGTGTTTTGGTGAGTTTTCCAACTCGGCCAGTGCACCATCTTCATGGCATCATCAACTTGTTGGAAAGGCAGCCATAGGTTCAGTCTTCTCATCAAACACTTCACCATAGAAGCCGCTTTGATGAGTTCACTTTCACCCTTAGACTTGCCTAGACTTGCTCCGGTTGAAGATCCTTTGTAGAAGCCTTTGCACTGACTTGATTCTTGACCATGGATTGCGCATTGAGACTCTCCCCCCTCAAGCTTAACTCCAGAGTCTAGAATAGGTGTTAAGCTTGTGAGTTCAGCGTGTGCAACTCCATGGACCACTCTCCATCAGTCTTTCATGATGGTTCTGTTCTTGTGATCTTACTCTCTTCCTTATACAAGGAATTAAGGTGTTTGAATCACCATAGAGAGTACTCACAGAACTAAAATCTCTCATTGCATAATGACCTATGCTACACTTCCTGTAGTCTTTAGGAGTAGACATGTCCAATGGTATTATGCAATGGCAATCTCTCACTGCATAATCAATCACACAACACTTCCAGTAGTTTTAGGGATTAACACATCCAGTGATGATTTGCAATGGAACTAGACCATGATCTCTACACTCTTGGCTGTTGGTGTGTCTCAGCATCACTCCATGTGCACCTAACACCACCACAACTCAATGCAAGATTAGATCTTTCCCATTGGGAGCAAACCAAGATCTGATGAGTTCCTGGTCAAGGAACAACCCTAGGATACTCTTGAGAGGCGATCTAGTATTGATTTGGTGGAGATAGATTGATGAAAGATAGCAAAGAAGAATGGTGGGCGATGGTAGAGATGGATCAATGTATGATCTACGGAAAGGATCAAACACTGAGTTGAGGTCTTAGTCCGTGAGAGGCAGCCCCACTAGTGAACAAGACCAAGGCTTATGGAAGATCACTCTTCAGGCCAAATTCGATGTCCAACAATTGAACAAAGGAATCACAAGTTGTTAAGAGATTTTGATAAACAAAAGTGATTGATTTTATTCAGAAACTTACAAAGGGTTTTTGTAGAAGAAAAGGAATACAAAGCACTCTTAAAACTTGTACAAATCGAAAATAACTTAGATAAAAACTAGGTGATCTTGAAGACTGAACAATTGAACAGCTTGCTGTCTTTTTTGACTTGGTTTGCTTCTGATGTCGATATTGGTTTGGTACAAACCAAGCTGAGAATTGCTTCTTTCAATTTTCTGGTCTTTGATCTGGTTATTGGCCCATTAGAGAAAGAGAATGGGTCTTTGTGGGAACCGAAATTCGTACTGTCGATTTTAATGAATAAGATTGCGGAGGAAAGCCAAGTTAACCCGACTTTCCTTGAAGGTCCGGATTCTCTGCGTTGCCACACGAAATCGAGAAAGTTAACAGATGACAAAAATAAAAATTGTGATATTTGCTCGAAGGCGTTTTATTAAATGAAAGATATGAATACAAGGATTCTCCGAAAGACAGAGAAACTTGCGATTAAAGAAAAAGATAGAGTCGCATGCAGGCAAACGTCCTAAGCCTTGCTCCGCTAGTCTAACCACCTAAACCCTAATTCTTCTAAGCTAGCAAAGTGCTCTAAGTCTAATTTTTGGATCCCCTTCTCCTCTGCTCTTGCTCTACTTATATACTCACTTCTAGGTCGGTTTGCCTTAGGATGATGTACTTCGCCTTTGGGCCCAAGTTTATCTCTTCAGGAAATATTCCATTTTCGTCGATCTTCGTAATTATCCTCGAGTTTTCCCCTATTTTTTGGTGAATTGATGTTTATCCGATGTTCGGGAAATTGGATAAACCGTCATAGCCTGATTGGACCTGAATTCTTAAAATCGTAAGTAAGTCAGTGGACTTGTCTTAAGTCGTTGAACGTTTTATACGATTTCTCGGAAAGACTATCTTTCTCGTAAAATAAACCGTACAGTCTAAAGGATCGATGTTCGAGTTAATCGATCTTGTTTTACACGATATCCTCTACGAGAAATCCAACCTTTCTAATTTTTGTCGTAAAACATCGAGGATGATACCAATCGAGTCGAATCGAGAGATGTTGATTCCGTAGCCGTGATCGTATCAAACCCACGAGGATTGATCCAAGCAAGCCAAGACGGGGTCAGACCGAGCACGATGGGACCGAGACCAGGACGAGGACCGAGACCAGGACGAGGACCGAGACCAGGACGAGGACCGAGTTCGTCCCAGTTCCCAGTTCGTCCCCAGTTTTCCCGCGTTTCGTTGGGCTGTGTTTTGGAAGACTTTACGCAAGACTAAATCGCCGTCCTTGAACCTGCGATGGCGTACGTTTGCATTGTAGTATCTGGCGGAAGCGTGCTGGTAATTTTGTATCCTGATGAGCGCTTGGTCGCGACGTTCGTTGATCAGGTCAAGATTATCCAGCAGCATGGCGTTGTTCAGATCTTCCCGTTCGGGGAGAAATCTTCCGCGTATGCCGGAAAATTCTACTTCCGCTGGGATCATACATTCTGTTCCGTAGACCAGGGCAAAGGGAGTTTCTCCCGTTGCCCGCCTAGGAGTCGTTCGGTGAGACCAGAGAACTCCTTCGAGTTCTTCGGCCCATCGACCCTTCTTGGCTTCTAAGCGCTTTTTCAATCCGTCTAGGATAGTTTTGTTTATAGGTTCAGCCTGTCCGTTGCATTGCGGATACCTGGGAGTTGACTTTGTAAGTCGTATTTTCCACTTTTCGCGGAATGCTTCAAATTGAGCATAGATAAACTGAGATCCGTTGTCTGTTACGATTCCGTACGGGACCCCATGTCTAGTTATGATATATTTCCATACGAAGTTCTCGACTTGTGTGTCTTTGATACTTGCGTAGGATTCTGCTTCTACCCATTTGGAAAAGAAATCCGTGAGGACTAGGAGGAAGCGTTTTTGTTTTGATGTATGCATAGGTCCGACAATGTCCATGGACCATCGCATGAAAGGATAGGGGGACGAGATTGAGGAGAGGATTTCCGCGGGTTGATGGATTGTTGGAGCATGCCTTTGGCATTTCTCGCACTTCCGAGCGAATTTCTCGCAGTCTTTTATCATGGTTGGCCAATAATAACCGTGGCGTTTGATTTTGACTGCGAGAGATATTCCGCTAGAATGATTTCCGCATGATCCAGAATGGACCTCTTCCATGACTCTTCTTGTCCTTTCTCCTTCTGCGCATGTCATGAGAGGACCGGAGAAACGCTACTTATAAATTTCTCCCTCTATCGTGACATACCGTGCCGCTTGGGTTTTCACTTTACGGGCCGCCCATTTTTCGGCGGGTAAGGTTCCATCCACGATATAGGCTCGGATTGGTTCTAACCAAGGGCTGTCGCAGCCATACTCGGTTTGGTCCGCATCTGCTTCCGGTTGATCCTCGACTTCTTCCGCATCTTCAATCTCTCCTCGGATTAGATTGACGACCACTGGTGGTCCGATGCTCGGATGTTCGATGAATTCGATGGGGATTATCCTTTTGAGACCTGGATCTGAGCTTGAGGCGAGAGCAGCCAAGGCGTCGGCCTGGACGTTTTCCGAGCGAGGGATTCTGGTCAGGGCGAACTGGTCGAAACTACGAACCAGTTCTTGGACGAGTTTCAGATATGCGTCCATCCTTTCGTCCCTTGCTTCATACTCTCCGCTGTATTGGTTGGCGACTAACTGAGAATCGCAGTAAGCGTGAATATTACGGATTTTTAATCCATGGGCTAGCCGCAAGCCTGCAACGAGTGCCTCGTATTCTGCCTCATTGTTTGAAGCATGAAAACCCAATCGGAATGACTGTTCTAGGATTTCCCCGTTAGGAGAGGTGAGTCGAATTCCGATTTCGGACCCTTGTTTGGACGAGGATCCGTCGACGTGGAGGACCCAAGTTGAGTTCGGCTCCTCGTTAGTCATGTCTCCAGTGGGTAATTCTACCAAGAAATCCGCAAGCACCTGGGAATTTGCACATGTCCTTGGGAGATACTCGACGTCGTATTCACTTAGTTCGATTGCCCATTTCGCGAGCCTACCAGATTGGCTCGGACTGTGCAGGATTATCCGCAGAGGGAATGTGGTGAGAACCACTATAGTATGAGACTGGAAATATGGTCTTACTTTCCTTGCCGAGGTTATGACGGCAAATGCTAATTTTTCCATTAGCGGGTATCGAGTATCCTCATCCAGCAAAGTTTTGCTTACGTAAAATATTGTCTTTTGTTCGCCGTGTTCTTCTCGTATCAGGACGCCACTGACTGCTGTTGCGGAAACTGCGATATAGAGGAAAAGAGGTTCACCTTCCACCGGTTTTGCGAGAACTGGTGGAGTGGCCAGGTAATGTTTCAACTGTTGGAAAGCCTTTTCACATTTCTCGGACCATTCGAACTTCTTGTTTCCCTTCAACGTTTCGTAAAACGGTAGGCACTTATCCGTGGAGCGCGAGATGAAACGGTTCAAAGCCGCGACTCTTCCGGTTAACCTTTGGACTTCTCGCTTGGTTCTCGGGGAGGCCATCTCTATCAGTGCGTCGATTTGTTTAGGATTGGCCTCGATTCCGCGATACGTTACGAGGTATCCGAGGAATTCTCCCGATGCCACTGCGAATCTGCATTTCGCCGGGTTGAGTTTCATGTTATGCTGGTTGAGTCGTGCAAAACCTTCCTCTAGGTGGGATACATGATCGTGTTCGTCAAGAGTTTTTACGAACATATCATCGATGTATACTTCCATAGTTTTTCCGAGTTGCACGGCAAACATTTTTTTGACGAGTCGCTGAAACGTTGCACCCGCGTTTTTAAAACTGAAAGGCATTACCTTGTAGCAATACGTTCCGCGGTCTGTAATGAATGCAGTTTTTTCGCGGTCGTCGGGATTCATCATGATCTGATTGTATCCGGAAAAAGCTTCCATGAATGATAGAAGCTTGTTTCCCGCAGTTGCTTCGACCAGCCGGTCGATGTGTGGGAGCGGGAAGCAGTCCTTTGGACAGGCTTTATTCAGATCCGTGAAATCGACACAGACTCGCCACTTGCCGTTCTTCTTTTTTACCACGCCAGGGTTGGCAAGCTAGTCTGGATACCTAACTTCTGTTATCGACCCTACTTTGAGGAGTCTTTTGACTTCCTCGTTGACTGCAGTGGCACGCTCAGGTCCCAGCTTTCGTCTCTTTTGTTTTACGGGTTTGTGAGTCGGGTCGATGTTAAGTTCGTGACATGTTACACTAATGTCGATTCCCGGCTTATCCTCCGCAGCCCAAGCAAACGTACCGAGGTTCTTTTTGAGGCATGGGATGAGCTCTGCTTTTATTGGTACGCGGAGGTTAGCTCTGATTTCGACGCACCGTTCCGGGAAGGAATCGTCGAGGCAGATCGAGACCACCGGTTCGCAGGTTGGTTCACGCTTCCCTTCTAGGGCCTCAGCTCTTTGGGACTGCCAGAAGGTTTCCGGCGAGTCGTGAATCGTTTGCTTTTTCCGAGAGGTCTCGATTTCAGAATTTTTCCGTTTTAGTTCGGTAGCGAGGTAGACCTGCGCTGCTCCGTGACTACCATGTATCGTTTCGACCCCGAAAGGTGTCGGGAACTTGAGGCATAGGTGGAATGTTGATGGGATCGCTCTCATGGAATTTAGCCAAGGAGTTCCAACTATCGCGTTGTAGGATGTTGGACCATTGATCACCAGGAATTCCATGTTTTTGGCGACGCTCCTGGCTCTGACTGAGAGGTTTGTGGAACCGAGGGTCATAACGTTTCCCGAGAGTCCGAATACTGGGCTGGGGTCATCTGTAAGGATGCTTAGATCGACGCCCATCCTCTCGAGGGTGCTTTTATAGATAATATTAGCCGAGCATCCAGTGTCGACTAATACCCTTGCTACGTCAATATCCTGGATCGTGAGTTCTATTACGAGGAGATTGTTGTGAGGTTTGGCCATGCTGGCCGTTGCTCGATCCTCGAAGGATACGATTTTGCGGGCTGACGAAGTAGCCATACTGAACTTCGATCGATTTGTGGTTTTCGAGTTAGAGAATCCGTCCCCCCCTCCTTCTAGCGCCAAACTGTGGGAACCGAAATTCGCACTGTCGATTTTAATGAATAAGATTGCGGAGGAAAGCCAAGTTAACCCGACTTTCCTTGAAGGTCCGGATTCTCTGCGTTGCCACACGAAATCGAGAAAGTTAACAGATGACAAAAATAAAAATTGTGATATTTGCTCGAAGGCGTTTTATTAAATGAAAGATATGAATACAAGGATTCTCCGAAAGACAGAGAAATTTGGGATTAAAGAAAAAGATAGAGTCGCAGGCAGCCAAACGTCCTAAGCCTTGCTCCGCTAGTCTAACCACTTAAACCGTAATTCTTCTAAGCTAGCAAAGTGCTCTAAGTCTAATATTCGGATCCCCTTCTCCTCTGCTCTTGCTCTCCTTATATACTCACTTCTAGGTCGGTTTGCCTTAGGATGATGGACTTCGCCTTTGGGCCCAAGTTTATCTCTTCAGGAAATATTCCATTTTCGTCGATCTTCGTAATTATCCTCGAGTTTTCCCCTATTTTTCGGTGACTTGATGTTTATCCGATGTTCGGAAAATTGGATAAACCGTCATAGTCTGATTGGGCCTGAATTCTTAAAATCGTAAGTAAGTCCGTGGACTTTACTTAAGTCGTTGAACGTTTTATACGATTTCTCGGAAAGACTATCTTTCTCGTAAAATAAACCGTATAGCCTAAAGGATCGATGTTCGAGTTAATCGATCTTGTTTTACACGATATCCTCTACGAGAAATCCAACCTTTCTAATTTTTGTCGTAAAACATCGAGGATGATTCCAATCGAGTCGAATCGAGAGATGTTAATTCCGTAGCCGTGATCGTATCAAACCCACGAGGATTGATCCAAGCAAGCCAAGACGGGATCAGACCGAGCACGATGGGACCGAGACCAGGACGAGGACCGAGACCAGGACGAGGACCGTCGACCGGCGCCAGGCCGGCTGCGTCGCGCTTGCCGCCGGCGCCAGGGGGCTTGCCGCCGGCGCCAGGCCGGCTGCGTCGCGTCTGCCGCCGGAGCCAGGAGGCTTGCCGCCGCGCCTGGCCGGCTCCATCTCGCCTGCCGCCAGCGCCAGGGATTCTCTGCCGCCCGTGGGTTCTCCGTCGTCCGATCCTTCCTCCGTTGACCGTTCGTGCGGGAAATCTTTGAGTTTGGAAAGATCTTTAGCCGTTAATTTCGAGATAACCGTTTTCGACCCCAACAGTCTTGGCCTTGTGTTGTTTGGGTTGAGAAAGAAAGGTCTGATCCAAGATGCTTGTCTTTGGGTGCATCTTTTCCATCTTGCACCAAATCAGCTCCAGTATCACTTCAGTCCAGCTCTCCGCGTCCAAGTGAAGTGTTCAGCTCATTCAGCTCCTCTTCACTGTCACTCTCCTCCAGCTGGTTCAGCTGCTTAGGCGCAAGATCAGATATTGGTTTGGCCATGATCATATCATCCCCTCCTCCTTTGAAAGGATTTATCCTCAAATCCAAATCATCTGCATGATAAGGGATCAAGTCAGCAATATTGAAAGTAGAACTCACAGCATGCTTACCTTGGAGATCAATCTGATAGGCATTGTTGTTGATTTTCTTAACAACTTGGAATGGCCCATCCGTTTTTGACATCAGCTTAGACTTTCCGATAGAAACCTAAGCTATCAAAGGCTGTATAACTCTTAGTACAAGAGAGAATCGATCTAGCACAAGGGGTGATCCGGTTGGACTGATCTAATCAACCAAAAGGATCTGAACAGGAATGGCTGGATGGAACGAAGTGCACCACACGAGGGATGGCAGTCTCGTGATACAACACAAAAGCCACGGCCTTAGTGAGTCCACACAAAGACAGAGACCTACACGTTCACTAAGCAATGGAATCCACCAAATCAATTAGAAGAACAATAGAGACAAAGCAAAAGCTTTAAAGAAAAAATTCTCGGTTTATATAAAATGTATTCAAAAGGTGTTTCTTACAAATGATCGACATGAGCTTTATATAGAGCTCTTAGAAAGCAATGTAATCGGTTTAAACGAGAAAAGAAACTGTAGTAAATAAGAAAAGAGCCGTTGGACTTGATTGTAGCAAAATCTGTCCAAATATGGAAGTTGTCATCTCTCCTTGTATCTTGTGAGTTTGGGTAGAAAGAAATGCATCCTTGAGATCTTCTTTGTTGTCTGGATAGTCTCTGATTCGTGCTTGAGCAGAAGGGCAAGGAGCCGTTGGTCTTCAATAACTCCAAGTGTGAATGCATCCATGTATGGTAAGTTGATAAATAAGAGATTCCTCTTGATCATGTGACTGCTGGTGCCTGGAAGGATGATGGTGAAATCTTCTGGACGTCTAGATGAGTCTCCTAGATGTAATAAATGATCTCCTGGTTTCCACACGTGAGTTTGAGTTGCATACTCTTTAAGCAAAAAATTACTTTCCTTAAATAGAACCAGTTCGGATGCAGTGTAGGTAGCCTGACTTGTAAATGGTATATCTCCTAAACCACAACTCCTTTTTCTGTGAAATCAATTCGCCGCGTGCTCTGGTTGAGTTGAGAATCTATAGGAAGTGGTTTCACGGCCAAACTTCTCATGGTCGCAAAGATATCCTTCTTTGACTGCACCTATGTCGCTGCTGGCTCCAATGTAGCTTGTATGGTTGATTTTATGAGCTGGTGGTCTAGCTACTGACTTGAGGTCCTCATCAATTTCTTTCATCAGGAAATCTTTCTTTTCTCAAATGTATCCACACCCAATCTCCTGGGTTCGAGAATAGTTCACGCCTCTTCTTGTTTGCTTGCTCCTCATACTTATGACGGATTTGAGGGCAAATCGTTTTAAAGGAGGAGGGGATGATGCAACCCTATTCAGAAACAAACATATCATTTGAGAGTTTGGCTTATGGGCTTGAGTTTTAAATGACATGGACTTGAGGATTTATAAAAATATGTTTATGAACATGTTTCAGCCCAAAGAAAGAAAGGCCCAACAAGATTCTACATTTCATGGTCGAATAATATATCAATCTAATGGTAATTCAGAGACCGACGACCATGCCAAAGGACACGACCAGCCGAAGAGTTTTGCGACCACAACTTTCAAAATTCAGTCAAAAGTCTTTGTTTTTGGTCAAGTCCACCTTCTTTATTTAGTTTGTATTTTCTAGAATAAGTTTAGACCTATGGTCTAACCTACAGCCTATTATATAAAGGCTTAACTTTGTATTGTTTTATTCATTCAACCTTTTTAATAAATCTACTTTTAAATTTGTTGAATCCTTTGTTCTTCGGAACATCGTAATGCCAGGAGAGTAATCTCTGTAAGCATGGTCTTGTTCACTAGTGGGGCTGCCTCTCACGGACTAAGACCACCCAGCAAGTATTTGGCCTTTTGCAGCCTTATACTGAAGAACCATCGATCCACCTTACCTTTGATCCATCTTTTGGGTCAAATCCTACCCTTTTCACCAACCTTCGAGTGCATTCCTTGGGAGGTTTTTTTTATCAAGATCACACATCTTGTCTGATCACCAATGTCTCAACAAAGCTTTTTAAAACAAGCTAAACAAGCACAAGAACAAGCTGTTTTCAATCTCTAAAATGCAATGCAAGCTTACAGCTATACACTGACATTTTAGGCTCAATTTTTAATGCATCAATATATGAATGCTCAACCTAAAGCAGCAGCTATATGTATGCAACAAATTCAATGCGAGAGAAACATGACATATCTATCAACCTAGACATGAGCAAATGACAAGAAACCTATGCACAATAGCTCAATCAAAACCAGTGATGCAAGTGGCCTAGACATACTTCTAATTACCACAAGTCATCAAAGATGGATTTAGCTATGGCAAAGGATCGGAAGACTTATGCAATTATGAATGCAAGCAGGACATGCCAAGACACAATAGATTGATCAAAACCATTGATCTAAGCAGCTTATACATACTACCAATGCTGCTAGAACTCAGTGATGGATCAACTAAGGTCTTAACATCAGGAGACAATATGGCCGGATTGAATCAAAACAAGGATAATATGAATGCAACAGGATCAATCCGAGAACTACCAAAGACAATGTCCAACAATTATAATCAAGACCACTGATGCAAGCAACTTAGACAACTTCTAATTGATGCAAGACAATCAATGATGGATTAAACAAGGGCATTGAGATCAGCAAGCATCCGGATTGCCCTTAAACAAAATGAGACATGCTTATGTATGCAAAACAGCTCAACAAACATGATGCAGGCTATGGCAATACACAAGACAATGCAATAAATTCAAACATGAGATTCTGGGACCTAGACACCACTCAATGCAATTTTAAATACAGGCACCAGCTCTTATTAAGGAAAAGGAGGTTTCTTACAACCAAGAGATCTGAGCTGATCTCTTGAACCTCCATGGACACGGTTCACTTGAACTTGGCAGGTTTGAGGCTTGGGTTCAACTCCCAACACCTCTCCTTGGTGTGTCCATCCCTCTTGCAATGGTTACACTTTACACCTCTTCTGTCCTCCTTCTTCTGGCTCGGTTTGATGGACTGTGATCTCCCTTTAGCATGTGAAGCAAAGGTAAGTGTTTCCTTTGCTCCAAACAATCCGTGTGAACCCTCTTCTTTCTGAACTTGGGCGCACACTTCTTCAAGTGTGGGGAGCTTCTCAGACCTCAATATGTGATGGATAAGGCCATTGAACTTGGGACTGAGGGTCAACAGCAGAGCAAACACCTTGCCTTGCTCTCTCCTTTCATTTTGTACATCCGGATCCATGGTCTGAGGCCTAAGCATCTCTAGCTAAGACCAGAGAGCTCTATACTTCCCTAGATGTGCAGTGAACTCAGCCTCATCTTGGGACATATCATTGATGGCTCTCTTGATCTCATATACATGGCGGGTGTTTGAGAGGTTCCCATAGATCTTGCTCAGTGTGCTCCAAAGCTCTTTAGCACTCTCACAGTATGAGTATGCATCTAAGAGTGAAGGCGCCAGTGAGCTGAGTAGAATGGACAACACCAGACTTGTCTTGATATGAGCATGTGTGATTGAAATGTGATTGTGATGTGGTGTGGTGATTGAAATGAGTAAAACCTAAGGATATTTAAAGATTGCTAATTGAAAATTCTTTTAGAATCTGTCCTAGGATTGTTTAAAGAGTTGTGTTGTGGTCCATGAGATTTTTATAGAGATCTCTCTCTCTTAATGTGTGTGTGTGTGTGGAGAAAGGCTCCAATAGAGCAAAGAGATGAGTTTGTGTTTGTTATTGGTGATTTTAGTGAGAGAGACTAAAGGAAGAGACTATGGATGGAAGATTAAGAGATTGATGGAAGACTTATAGATTAGTAACCAGACTTGTATTATGAAGAGATGGGGAAACCCCCCCCCCCCCCCCCCAATTCAGCTTAGGCCAGTAAATTGCCTCTTACATTCTTATTTATAAGCTCATACATTTGGTTTCTCATAAACCTAAATCTAAGGGCTAATATAACTTGAATTTTAATGGATGGATGAGATGGGAATCTGGTCTGGTCGTGCTTTCTTTGCTGGTGCTTCATTGGCTCATTTGAATCTGGTCAAGGTGGAGACTGGCTGCTGATTGGTTGCTGTGAGGCTCCCTTGAACCTTCCCTTGTATCTGGACAGATACATGGTCACTGTAACTTCTTCCTTTAGTCATTAGCCAGTCTGTTCCAGCCTCCCTTGTGCCAGCTCCTTCCTTATCCTAAGCAAGTGTCTTTGGATCAGACCCTCTTCCTAAACAAGTGTCTTTCTCTTTACATTAAGGTAAGGTTCTCATGGTAACTTTACCATGGTAACTCCATATTTACCATGGTAACTTTTATTTACCATCAAGGTAAATCCTATCCATTCTTCAACCCAAGCTTATATCTTGATCTCTATGCTTCTCATCTCAACACAGATCACTTCTTGACTCCTCTAGGCACACTTGAAGCTTGATGGACAATCTCTACAAGACTTGCCCTAACTTTGCACCAGACCCCACTCCTCCACTCTTCTTCTCTTGACTCCATTTATTTCTTTAAGTTAACACTCCCCACCAAGCTTAACTCTAGGAGATCCTGAGTTAAGCTTGGAACCTTTAAGAACTCCCTCATTAAAAATTTTATAAGGAAAACCCTTTGGGACAAAACCTTGTAAGGGAAAAAGAGTAGAGCCTCCAAGGCCTAGGGATTGGCCAGTGAGCCTTTGTGCCTTACCAGCAATGTAAGGGACACAAAGGCTCTGGATCATGGCCCTCATGTGATGCAAGGTCGATCACCTCTTCCCTTGCTCATCACCAACATATCTTGTACTCTTCTTCAGACAGATCTTGGTCTCTCTCCCTTTCTCACGACCTTCCTGTTGTGATCAAGTGCTCGGACTCTCTGATCTTCCTTGATAGATACAAGCTGAGTCTTGGATGCTTCTTCTTCATGAGTAACCTCCTTGTTACTGAAACCACATGACAGGATGCTTCAGTCTGTAGTACCAAGACTACTTTTCCTTGAGGCCGCCTTGGAGATTGCTTCTACATCCATCACTTTCTTCATAACTGATATCACTCAAATTACCCTAAGAAGTGACTTTACTCTCTCAAATAAGAGGTTCAGTTGTAGCACTTAGGGATCGAATCCACAGAGAGCTAGTGTACAAATAAGATGCAATCTTAGTGACTATGCTAGGTTGAAAATGGTTTAAAGTAAAATGCAGGTTTTCGAGTAATGGTAAGATTACTCAGTTGAAAGGTTTTGGGTTAAGACAATAAAGAAAAGTAGTTAGATTCAAGGTAGGTTTTCAGGAATTCAGGATTATAAGTACTACAAATGCTAACAAGTTGCTTGCATGATATGTCAGAGCTCAACACTATTAAATGAATCCATCAGCTCTCGATATATTTAGACCATCTATTACTTAGATGCTAAATGGTGTTTGCGGTCAGCTATATCGCCGACAGTATCGATCGATTATTCGATAGGAATATCGACCGATACACCTCTAGCTACGTCGATCGATTACTCTATAGGAGTATCGACCGATACGGCTCTAAGCAGAACTAATGTGCGAGTTGATACAGTGCTCACCATGATCTTAGATCAGCTTTCGCTTGTCTCAAGAGGGTCATAGCATGTTTAGGATGTTATAAGGAATTATATTAAATGAATAATGCAATCCAAGTTCATGTTCTAGTTAGCTAATCTAGAAAAAGCATTAGTGAACAATCCTAACAATAAATATCACAACTATAGCAGATATAGGTTGGGGCTAATCCCTCATATCCTATTTAAACCCTAAATCTAACAAATGAATCTACTCAGACATGGCTAAGTGATTCATAGTAACAAGGTAATAATAGGAGTTCATAGATCTATTAGAGGAATGAACACTTAAGTTCCAATCACAAATCTCTTTGGATCTTTCCTCTAGATCTAGAATCCTATAACCTTTGTTAAGAAGAACAAGAATTAAGAACTGAATAAAAATTTATTGAGAACTTGTAAAGTAATGAAACAATGGTAAAAGAAATGTGTAGAAAAGATGGTGGTAAAAAAGCTCTTTTTCTGCCAAAAACACTTAGGCAAATATAAATATGAGTTCATTAGGTTAAAAACTCGTCAGGGGCAATCTTGTAAAAATGTGATGTCGTGGGCTTCAAGTTTGGCCAAGTCCAACTTGTCTTCTTTCGCCGCTCGATATCGATCGATATTACTGGATGTACATCGATCGATTACGATCTCGATGTATCGTCCTTTGGCAAATGTGTGTCGATCGATAGCACGAAGTGTGCATTGATCAATGTGTAGCTCCGGATGTCGACCTCTGGTCTGATCTCGGGTGAACTCTTCTTTAAGCTCCAAAAAGGCACCTAAAACATCACTTTTCTCCAAAATGCTCATAATCCTGAAAACATACCTAATAGACTCCAAAACATAGATAATAGTAGTAAAAATACTCATATGCCATGGGTAAAAACGGGTAAAATCCATGGTATATCAACTCCCCCAGACTTAACCTTTTGCTTGTCCTCAAGCAAACACACAGGCAATCTTTATGAAAGAGGTTTTAAAAAGCAAGGACTCAATCAAATTCAAACTTAGAATCATAACCTCTACTTTGTTGCAAACCACATCTAAAAATCTGTCAATCACAGAAGTACATTATGCAATATCCTAATTAAACAACCTTGATCATCTAGCCAACAACTTAGCAATCCTGTCTGACTAACCCCTCTACTGATTTCAATTCTGTACATAAAAATGAAAGTGCAGGCTTTACGTTGGGAGTATCGATCATAGGATACAAGGTTGCTCAAACTAGTATCTAGACCTGCAGGTAAAAATTAGTTCCTATCCTCTCTCTCTACTATTTCTCTCTTAGTTAAGTCTGTTTTTATTTGCAAGACATTGACAAAGATTGGATAGGCTTCCATGAATCAAGCCTTAACGATTGTAGCCACTAAGTCCTGTTCACTTCTTTTTGACCTATATCCTAGGATTCATTGCGAAGCAAGTCTTGAAGGGGGTAACCACCAAGTCCTGTTCGAATCCTTTACCTATATAATTTTTATGAATCAAGTCTTGAGGGGGGTAACCGCCAAGCCCTGTTCGAATTTCTTCCTAAGTAATAACTAACTAGTCCTATAACATATATTTAGGCTTATTTTCGATTTTCTTTTTTTTTTTTTTTTTTTTTTTTTTTTAAGAACTGAATATTAAATCTAAATTCGAAAATGAGAGAGAGAGGGTGATAAAATATCTACACAAGGCTTTACCTTCTAGACTTGTTTGAAGCATCCGATCCCATGTATACCAAGCCCCAAGCCAAGCAGAGAATGTCAGGTTAGGTTGGAAATCAGCTTTGGTTCCTCCAAACAATCAATGAAAGCGTTGTCATAGCTGATAGGGGATCAACTTTAGCATCTATGGAATGAGCTATTGAGGTGAAGTCCAGGTACTTGTTGGGAAACAAGTATCCTCTGTATCCTTCTTCTCACCGAACCATGAGTCAAATAAGCTTCTTGTGGCTTCATATTCTCTGGTTCATTTCTTCTTTATCTCAATTACCTCATCATTGATCCTTTGAATCCTTTCTGCATGACCTTCAATGCTGAGCTCGTGCCATCCTAATTTCTCATAGGCATGTTCTGAAAGATCACTGAGCTCCGCTTCCATTGAATCAAGGCGTTGGATCATTTTGTCATGGATAGAGCTGGTATCGATTGATTCCTTTGTTGAATTATCGGTCGATGGCTGTTGAGGTCCGTTGATCGATGCGCTGGATCTTCTGTCGATCGATGCTAAAGGTGCATGTCTGCTCTCAAGTTGTCTCTGAATGGCTCTGATTCCTTTTTGCATCCCTTCTATGCTAGATTATAATCTGCCAACTTTGTTGTTTAGCGGGAAATACGTCTGATCTAGACGTATGTCTTGCGAATCATCCACGCTCGTAATTGCCGTGTAGACTTCATCAGCTAACTTATCCAAGTCAGCGCTGGTGCAGATTTCTGAAGTCTGTATATCGATTGATGCAACATGTTGTTCATCGGTCGATGTGTGCTTCTGCAGATTCTCGTGAAGCTTCTCGGCAAAGAGCTTCATCTTTCCGTCGATTTCAGTCATTCGCCTATCGATCGATGTGAGGTTGTACTCATTGATTGATGCGATTGATGCAGCCTGATAATCGAGTTGACGTTGGAACTTCTCAGCCTCCTGCTGCATAGTGTCCATGCGTAGTGCGAGTTCCTCCACTTCTTTGTCTACTAAGAAGTGCATGTCAGCAAGTTTCCTCTCAGCTGCTTTTAGACGAGTCAATCCTCCAAAAGGATTGCAAGGTGCCACGGGGTTCATATCTGCATGCGCCTCATTGATAAGGCGGATAGATCTCTTCATCTCTTCGGTGCAGATGCTTAGATCCCCTAGGTTGTGGAAGATAGGTTCACAGGTTTTGGTGAGTTTGCTGCTGAAACGATCTTCTGCTTTCCTCAGTCCTTCAAGATATCTCCGAGAGACTCATCGACCTTACGTTTTGAGTAGGTGGTCGATGGTGCAGGTTTCATATCGATCGATGTGGATGCTACTCCGTCGATCGATATTGAACTTGTCTGGCCGTGGTTCTGGGTGTTGCGAAGATCTTCAAGTTCCAGCTCAAGACGTTTAACCTTCTTGCTTAATGCCTGGTCTGCACTGAACATCCAGTTCATCTGGCTGCGAAGCTTGTCTGCAGCGTCCTCTGAACTCTTTTCCATGGAGAGTTTTTCTCATTTACGTTCTCCAAGTAGACCAGTGAACATCTCGTGGATCTCATCTTTGGTGTAGGTTTCGTGCACCAAATCTCTTCTTGTAAATGAAATGGCGTGCTCTGGTAAACAGATGTAAGAGCTCTCGTCCATTGAAGTCCTTTGAAGCAGTTTCTTGAAGTCGTCTTTAGAAATTCTGATGACGTCACCATCTACTCCTCTAGCAAACCCCTTCTCGTCCCTGTAGACCCCATACTCATCTCTCTACTCCCAAAAGAATTTTTGAACTCCATATTGAAAAGCTCTCTTTCCGAATTCAGGACTCCTATCAGTCGATGTCATGTACTCCATATCGATCGATGTCCGTTGAAAATCTGGGTCTTCCGTGTTGAGATGATTATCCTCAGCTTTCTTTGGCTCGGCTGTTGTGTCTGCCTCCTGGTGCTGATGATGGTGGTCTGGTCCGTAGCGTTGCTGCTGGAATAGGTTTTAGGATCCGTTGGCTACCTGTAGGACGTCTGCGATGTCCTCTCTGGATATGTGGAGTGTTCGTCCATCCATTGAGAGTGCAAAGCCTTTTGAATCCCTGAAAATACCAAACTCATCCGGGGTTAAATTACCGAAATCAGGTACAGGTGAATTTGTTACCTGGGATGGTTTGATGAATGTATCGATCGATGGCACAGGTACGGGATCGGTCAATGGTTGTTCAGGTCTATCGGTCGATTGTGATGGTGCCGTGTCGATCGATGAGACTTCCTCGGGTTGAGTGATGTATGTTGGCGTTGCAGTCTCGACCGCGAAGCTCTCGTGCTGGTAATCGCTTGCCCAGATCCCGATTGAGTGGTCTCCGTCTCACTTATTGTTGACCGTGTTGTCGAACGATGTGAGGCAAATAGTATCGATCGATGGGGAGAAGGTCCTATCGATCGATGGGGAGAAGGTCCTATCGATCGATGTGTTGATTCTGAGGTTGTTGTGGAGAAGTCTATCTTCATCTTCTGGAAGGTTGTGATACTCTATAGCTCTCTCCTCCTTGTAATCATTAGTATACTCTTCAATGTGAGTAGTATCTACAGCATGTGGTGGGATGTAGTAGTCGTTCTCCCACTAGTTTACTTCGAAGTCACCGTCTGGAAACTCCTCCTCGATCTGGTTGAATCGCTAATCGATCGATGACCATGTATGTCTGTCGATCGATGTCTGTTCACGAGTATCGATCGATGCGACAGTGCCACTATCGATCGATTCATCGTACTCCGTCTCGTATGCGTCGTGTGAATCGTATTCATCTCCACAATAGCAAACAGCTACGAGGTCTGGGTCGTCTTGGATCTTCTCAGGAACCTTGATGACTCGTACCGGATCATAGTAGACCGTAGGATTGATCAGGCTTAGGCATAGCTTGTTTGTCTGAAGGTTGCAGACAGCTCCAACTGTGGCTAGGAAGACTCTTCCATGTAGCAAAGAAGTAGGTAGGGTTACCTTGACGTCCAAGACATGGAAGTCTACTGGAACTAGGGTTTCTCCTGTGTTAACCTCCAGGTTTCTGATGATGCCTCCAGAGTTTTGCTGAGAGCGATCCACGAAGATGAATGATTCATCAGTGGGTTCTATCTTCAGACCTAGATGGTCTGCTATCACCTTGGGTAGGATGCTGACTCCAGATCATGTGTCACATAGGGCACGTGGGAAATTGATCCCATGGACTGAGCAAGGAACAACGAACTTCCCTGGATCGCCCTTCTTCTCAAGTTTGATCCTCCTGATCATGGTTTCTCTGACCTGATTGAACATCCTTCTGATATCTTCTTCTGTCTACTTTTTCTCTCTGAAAAACATCCACAATATGTGTGTGTAGTATGCTTCTTCGAACGGTTTCTCCTTAGGTATTCTTAGAACTCTCTTTCTAAAGCTTTCCAATTCTTTCTCACTGACTCCCCTTTTAAGGTGCTTAGGAACCTTCTCTTTCCTTTTTCTGAGACTACGGCCTTCGGTTTCTTGTTGTAACTCCATGGGTTCTAGGGTATCTGTGGGTTTCTTCAAGATAACTTCTGGTGAGCTTTTGGAGGGTTTAGATTGCTCTCTGAGTGCATTAAGTCGTGCAACATCTATCTTGGGAATTTGCACTCGGCGTGTGATAACTGAATATCGATCGATAGGTTCTGGAGTGTGTCGATCAATTTCCTTATCTTTCTGTCGATCGATGGAACATCCATTTGGTCGATCGATTTTGTAAGGGCTGAGCGGATGTGGGTGCTTTGCTGCGAACTCCTCGTGAGTAAGTATCTTTACGGCGTTGCACTCGTGAGTGGATTCTTCAAGGTCCATCGGTCGATGCTCGTCTGAGTCCATCGTTCAATTTAAATTGGCGTACATCGATCGATAGTCGTGTCCGGACATCGGTCGATACCAATGGTTCCCGCCAATACTCATGGAACTTTCGATCTGGAAGTCTCCCTCTTGTAGCTTCTCATGCTTCACCACTCTCAAAAAATTGTCTTCTATGATAGCATTGACGTTGTGGCCTGTTGCTTCTTCTCCAGTCCCTTTTCCTAAGGCTTCCTGCTTCTTAACAGCTTCTCCTGTCTGAATCACTTGAGTCTCTAATTTCTTCACATGAGTGCTCAAAGCATCAAGCTTTGTGTTCAAGGTGGTGTAGACAGCGTCGATCTTTCCATTGAAGTTCACCTCTAACTGCTGCTGGCTTTCAAGAACTTTGCTGAGCATGTCTTCTAGCTTCCCTTCTGGGGTTGGTGTGGGTGGTTTCATGTAAGATGAGTTTCCATAACTCATGTTGTTGTTGGGGTTGCTGCTGTTGAAGTTGCCTCTTTGTCCAGAGAAGTTTATGTTTCCTTGATTTCCAGATCTCTGAAATCCAGTTCCATTGATCCAGTTGACTTCTGCTTCTACGTAGTCATTCTCTTCATCAGCTTCTGCATCCTCCAGTGAGCAGATTTGCTTGTTTAACAGCTTCTGAACATTGTCAAGTGTAGTCTGTACCTCATTTATATGTTCCTTTCCAAGGAATTCTGTAGATCTTGCTTTTACAATGTTCTTCGTGCTGTTGCTGGATGCTAAGTTGTCTATTAGCTTCACAGCATCTTCAGGATTCCTTGTGGTGAAGTTGCCTTCACTTGCAGTATCCAGAGCCATCTGATATTTCAGCGTGATGCCTCTGGAGAAAGTGCAGAGCAGTTGCACCTTGTTGAATACATGGTGTGGACAATCTCGCTGGGAAGACTTGAATCTGATCCAGGTATCCTTGAATGACTCTCCAGGCTCATGGTTGAATGTTGCAATTTTCCTCCTTAAGTCTTCAGCGCGCGCATCATCAAAGAAGTTTCGCCGAAATGCGTTTTTGATGTCGCTCCAGGATGTAAGAGATCGTGGTGGTAGCTGCTTAAGCCACTGTAAAGCTTCTCCAAATAAAGAGTGCTTGAAGAGCTTACAGAGAAGGTAGTCCACGAGGACTCCATTGGCTTTGATAACAGATATGAGATCCTCGAACCTCTCCAGATTGTCCATGGGATGCTCATTGGACAGCCCACAGTAGGGTGTCTGTCCTACGAGGGTGTAGTACTGCGGCTTGAGCTCGAAATCGCCTCTCTGAATAGCAGGGGGACGAATGGCTGATCTGTTGGTGTAGAACTGATATGAACGGTTGTAGTCAGCTAGTGTTCGAGCAGCCTCTCCTACAGGTTGAACAGCTCCTGTAGGTGCAGTTTCTGGCTCAGGGATTACTTCATTCTGAGCATTAAGCTTCTGACCTGCTTCATTACGAAGGTGACCTTCTTGGTCACGCAAGTCTCCATTCTCATCTCGTGTGAGAATAATCGGCGCAGCCATGACTCGCGGAACAATATCGATCGATATAAGGTTTGAGGTATCGATCAATGTCGGATGAAACATGTCGGTCGACGGTGAAGTAGTGTCGGTCGACAGGAAGGTGCGAGTATCGGTCGACGAAGACGGTGTCTCGGTCGACAGTTGTGCGTCGGTATCGGTCGACAGACAGTTGTTGATGTCGGTCGATGCGGAACGGATTGAATGGTCCGAGCTAGCAGGGTCTTCTGAGAACAAAAGTTGATATGCCTTGTTACTTCTAGTACTGCTGGGCATGTACCTGAAAAGACAAGAAAAAATTTGTGTCCGAAAACAATTTAAAGTAAAAATAACCTAGACCTAATCAGATTAAATCTAATTGTATCAAAGCTCCCCGGCAACGGCCAAATTTGATATCACTCAAATTACCCTAAGAAGTGACTTTACTCTCTCAAATAAGAGGTTCAGTTGTAGCACTTAGGGATCGAATCCACAGAGAGCTAGTGTACAAATAAGATGCAATCTTAGTGACTATGATAGGTTGAAAATAGTTTAAAGTAAAATGCAGGTTTTCGAGTAATGGTAAGATTACTCAGTTGAAAGGTTTTGGGTTAAGACAATAAAGAAAAGTAGTTAGATTCAGGGTAGGTATTCATGAATTCACGATTATAAGTACTACAAATGCTAACAAGTTGCTTGCATGATATGTCAGAGCTCAACATTATTAAATGAATCCATCAGCTCTCGCAATATTTAGACCATCTATTACTTAGATGCTAAATGGTATTTGCGGTCAGCTATATCGCCGACAGTATAGATCGATTATTCGATAGGAATATCGACTGATACACCTCTAGCTATGTCGATCGATTACTCTATAGGAATATCGATCGATACGGCTCTAAGCAGAACTTATGCGCGAGTTGATACAGTGCTCACCATGATCTTAGATCAGCTTTCGCTTGTCTCAAGAGGGTCATAGCATGTTTAGGATGTTATCAGGAATTATATTAAATGAATAATGCAATCCAAGTTCATGTTCTAGTTAGCTAATCTTGAAAAAGCATTAGTGAACAATCCTAACAATAAATATCACGACTATAGCAGGTATAAGTTGGGGCTAATCCCTCATTCCTATTTAAACCCTAAATCTAACAAATGAATCTACTCAGACATGGCTAAGTGATTCATAGTAACAAGGTAATAATAGGAGTTCATAGATCTATTAGAGGAATGAACACTTAAGTTCCAATCACAAATCTCTTTGGATCTTTCCTCTAGATCTAGAATCCTATAACCTTTGTTAAGAAGAACAAGAATTAAGAACTGAATAAAACTTTATTGAGAACTTGCAAAGTAATGAAACAATGGTAAAAGAAATATGTAGAAAAGATGGTGGTAAAAAAGCTCTTTTCTGCCAAAAACACTTAGGCAAATATAAATATGAGTTCATTAGGTTAAAAACTTGTCAGGGGTAATCTTGTAAAAATATGATGTCGTGGGCTTCATGTTCAGCCAAGTCCAACTTGTCTTCTTTCACCGCTCGATATCGATCGATAGTACTGGATGTACATCGATCGATTGTGATCTCGATGTATCGTCCTTCGGCAAATGTGTGTCGCTCGATAGCAAGGAGTGTGCATCGATCGATGTGTAGCTCCGGATGTCGACCTCTGGTCTGATCTCAGGTGAACTCTTCTTTAAGCTCTAAAATGGCACCTAAAACATCACTTTTCTCCAAAATGCTCCTGAGCCTGAAAACATACCTAATAGACTCCAAAACATAGATAATAGTAGTAAAAATACTCATATGCCATGGGTAAAAACTGGTAAAATCCATGGTATATCAATAACACGGTATGCTCCTCTTCTTGAATAACCACCCAGTACTCTCAGATCATGTAAGCTTCAACGCTCCCCCTCAAGCTTGACCATGTGGATGGAACAAGTCAAGCTTGGAAGGATAGCTTCATGATTTGACCACTCACTCCATTGCACCCTCTTCTGAACTCGCCATCTTCTTTGAGTGCTTGTTCTTCAGTTGCTAGCAATATACCCCTTTGAACCAACAGATTGCTCACTTTAACTCCCCTCCTCAAGCTTGGATTGTATAGAGGTCCAAGCTTGCAAGTGAGCTTCAGTGAGTCTTCACAAACCAGTGGCTCTTCACCACTTTAGTAACCACTCTCCATTGCACTGAGGAGATACCTCAGCCTCCTTTACAAGCACCTCACTTGTTGCTTGTGAGTGACTTTCTTCTTCCCTCTACTTCGGCTAGATCACGCATGATCAGCTTGCAATGGCTCTTCAGTTACACACAATTGTACTCACAATGGCACCTTCTTCTGCCTCTTCTACTCGGATGGATGGTGAGCTAAGGACACCTCTTGTGAACCACAAGGAACCAGATTGGTTCCTTCAATCTCCTTTTGATGGAAAGCTCATGACTTTGTGGGATCTTGGAGTTTGGATCGTCACCCACCTACTTCTCCTCCAGTTCATGGCCACCATCTTGTAACATCAGCTCAAAGGCCCCTCCTTTCTTTATGGCTTCTTTGCGCAAAGCTCTCGCCACCACTTAGCTGCATCCGGATGAGATCTTCACTTGAACAAGGCGCTTGTTGGATTCAGGTTAGCTAAGCCTCTCCACACACCTTTGCTTACAAGTAGAATCACCATCTGGTCGCCATAAGAACAAGTTGAGGCAGCAAGAACACACGCCATGCCTTCATCTTCTTCTTGAAAGTGAAAACACAAGGTAATGGCTTCAAGGTTTGGATTTGAGCTGTGGGATGAGCTGTGTACTTGCGAAAGCTTCTCCTAGGTTCTAGAGAACCTGGCTATGATACCATGAGATTTTTATAGAGATCTCTCTCTCTCTTAATGTGTGTGTGTGTGTGAAGAAAGGCTCCAATGGAGCAAAGAGATGAGTTTGTGTTTGTTCTTGGTGATTTTAGTGAGAGAGACTAAAGGAAGAGACTATGGATGGAAGATTAAGAGATTGATGGAAGACTTAGAGATTAGTAACCAGAATTGTATTATGAAGAGATGGGGAAACCCCCCCCCCCCCCCATTCAGCTTAGGCCACTAAATTGCCTCTTACATGCTTATTTATAAGCTCATACATTTGGTTTCTCATAAACCTAAATCTAAGGGCTAATATAACTTGAATTTGAATGGATGGATGAGATGGGAAGCTGGTCTGGTCGTGCTTCCTTTGCTGGTGCTTCATTGGCTCATTTGAATCTGGTCAAGGTGGAGACTGGCTGCTGATTGTTTGCTGTGAGGCTCCCTTGAACCTTCCCTTGTATCTGGACAGATACATGGTCACTGTAGCTTCTTCCTTTAGTCATTAGCCAGTCTGTTCCATCCTGTCTTGTGCCAGCTATCTCCTTCCTTATCCTAAGCAAGTGTCTTTGGATCAGACCCTCTTCCTAAGCAAGTGACTTTCTCTTTGCATCAAGGTAAGGTTCCCATGGTAACTTTACCATGGTAACTCCATATTTACCATGGTAACTTTTATTTACCATCAAGGTAAATCCTACCATTCTTCAATCCAAGCTTATATCTTGATCTCTATGCTTCTCATCTCAACATAGATCACTTCTTGACTCCTCTAGACACACTTGAAGCTTGATGGACAATCTCTACAAGACTTGCCCTCACTTTGCACCAGACCCAACTCCTTCACTCTTCTTCTCTTGACTTAATTTCTTTCTTCAAGTTAACAAGAAGGTCTTCTTGTTGCCATTTCTCTTCAAGAGAAGGACTAGAACCAGCTTCACCACCAGTAAGAGCTACAGCCGCCTTGGGAAACTTTGGAGCATCCTTGACACAATGACTCCATAAACCCTTTCCTCCAAGGGATGTCTTCACTAGGCGTGACTAGACAATGTAGTTGGGACCTTGAAGCTTAATAGCAATGACAATGGCTCTTGGGGACTCCATCTTGGCGCCTAAGGAGCAAGACTGTCAAGAGCTTCTTCAAAGGTTGGATCTTGGTGGCCGGATGAGCTTCAATCTTCAAGGAAGTGACTTTTGTGTGAATCTTCAATGGAGCTTGTGTTTTCTTACGGAAGTAATCACCAGGATGAGCAACCTGGCTCTGATACCATATAAGATTATCAGAGCTCAAGCACTTAAGTGATGAATGGACAGATCTAGAACAGAGTTTATGAGATTGAATGTCAAAGATTAGAGAATGGCGTGAGGGGATGATGAAAAGACTAAGAGATTAAGAGAGAATGAGTGTTTGAGAGAGACTAGAGTGTATGAGAGATTAAAGAGACTTAGTAACCAGACTTAGAGATTCAAGAATAAGAGACTAAAGATTAAGTAACCAGTTTATGAAGAAGAGAGACTCTCTCAGCTTACATCACAAAAACGTCTACAATGAGCTTAAATACAAGGGAAACATTTTGAAAGCCCTAAGCTAAGAATAAGAGATGAAGTGTGGAGATCAGTTGGTTTGAAATGGATGGTTGAGATCAGGTCAAGGTAGCTGGCGAGTCTTGGCTCTCTTTGATTCAAAATACATGGCTTGGATTGCTTCCTTTTGAATGGAGGGCAGAGATGGATCCGTGTGGAGTACTGGCTGTAAAGGTAAAGCTCCTTTCCCTTTCCAGCCTGGCTCTTGGCTACACTGATCCTAAGGAATATTCATTTGCCTTCATAAGCTCCAACGGTCACAAGTCTTCAAGTAAGCCACGCCTATTGTTGTACAAGACTTCTTTAAGGTTTCCGGGTGAATGGTTGAGACCTGTGTGCTGTACGGTCAGTGTACGGCCTCCTAGTCCGTACACACGCCCTATTTATGCACAACACACCTCCTTCTCCTCATCATTGATCCAGACACCTTCTTTGAGTCACCCATGTCCGTACATGTCCGTACATACCCCCTATCTTTGCACCTTGGACCATCTTCTATTAAACTGCTCCAAACTCTTCTCAAGATAATTCTAAGTCCCTCCTGGACTTAACTTCTCTATGATAAACACTTCAAGGTACTCTTGAAGCTTGGTTGAACTCTCCTAGACATCTTCAAGAGCTAGCCCTATTTATGTACAAGCTCTATTCTTCTCTTCAGTTCAACACGAAATTCATAAGCATGTGGAGTCAATGGTGTTGACATGAAGCCATAAAGGACAGTGTGATCATGAAGTAAACACTTTTGTGTTTATAGAGTGATGAATAAAGATCAAGAGATAATCTGAGTGATTTGTATGAGATTGATAAATTAAGAGAATAAGAACTAGAGAGAGACTAGAGAGAGAATGCTCAAAACTCCATTAATTAATTACAATGAGAGTCTACAAGGTTTAAAAAGAGATTACAAGACTGTCTAAGTTCAATGTATTCAAGCTAGACTCATAAGCATGTAAAGTCAATACAAATACTTGGTGGAGAGGCTTCACATGCTTGGACAGACTATAAAGTTGCTTCTTCCTTTCTAGCTGTCACCAAACCTTATCCTCCCACCTTATCATCTTACTATGGACGAAATCCTTCTTCCCATACTCATAGATGCAAGGTAACTTCTCAACCTGCCTTAGTTACCTTCATCCAGAGTTACTGTGGTAACTTTGGAGTTACTGTCCCAACCTCAATGCTACTCTTTTCTAACTGAACCATGAACCTTCAAGACTCCATCTCTTTATCACCCTCATCTCAACACTCCCCCTCAAGCTTGACCATGTAAAACAAGTCAAGCTTGGAAACCATGAAGACCTCCCTCATTAAAAACCTCACCAAGGAAAACCCATTGGGACAAAATCTTCATGAGGGAAAAAGAGTGGAGACTTCATGGTTAAGGGGATCAGCTCCTGGGAGTAAGATCAATGAGCCCAAGTCTAGAGAGTATGGACTCCATTGTATTCAGTCTCGCAGCTTTAGTAAACATATCTGCCAGTTGATCCTCACTCCTTGTATAACATGGCAGTATCACTCCTAGGCTAATCATCTGCTTCACCTTCTGACAATCAACTTCTATGTGCTTCGTTCTCTCATGAAACACTGAGTTGGAGGCAATATGAATTGCTGCTTGATTGTCACAGTGCATCGTCATAGGAGTGGTCGGCTCAATCTCCATATGCTTCAAAATACCCTTGATCCCAGTTCGTTTGTCGGCTTCAACATAGCCCTGTCAAACACTTTTGTGTTTTATAGTGTGATTAAGGTTAATATGAGTGTTTTAGGAAAGATTAAAGAGATTAGGAGATTAGGGAGAATAAGAACAAGAGAGAGACTAGAGAGAGAGACTCAAAAACTCCATTAATTATTAGAATGAGTTTACATGAGGATATAAGGAAGATACATTTCGAAATTAAAGAGATAAGGCTAAGCATGTGAGGTCAAAGGCTCCTGGTTTGAATGAATGGCTGAGAGGCTTTACATGCTTGATGCCAATAGCATCTTGGACTATATACTCTTCCTTTTACAGCCTGTCATGAGCTGTGGAGACTCTTCCTTTCCCTATCTCCTTGCGCACACAGCATGGCTTCAACCCTTCTCATAAACTCTCTTCTTCAACCAGATACTCTCCCAACAATAGTTACCTCACTTCTTACTTTTACCTCACAGTAACTTTATTTTTACTGCTCAGTAACTTTCTTGAGCTCACACATTGCACACTTCATCTCTTCTCTTCTCATCTTCTCAAACGCCTATCACATCATCTCAACACTCCCCCTCAAGCTTGACCATGTGAAACAAGTCAAGCTTCGATTGCCATGAGATCATCCCTCATTAAAAACCTCACCAATGAAAACCCAATGGGATAAAACTTTGATGAGGGAAAAAGAGTGGAGATCTCATGACGAGGGGATCAGCTCTTGGGTGTAAGATCAATGAGTCCAAGCCTGGATAGTATGGACTCCATTGTCTTTACCCTTGCTGCCTTTGTGAACACATCTGCAAGCTGATCTTCACTTCTTGTATAACATGGCAGAATCACTCCAAGGGTAATCATCTGCCTCACCTTGTGACAATCAACTTATATATGCTTTGTCCTCTCATGAAAGACAGAGTTAGAAGCAATATGGATAGCTGCTTGATTGTCACAATGCATGGTCATGGGAGTACTCTGCTCAATCTCCAGTTGCTTCAAGATACCTTTGATCCATACCAACTCGTTTGTCAGCTTCAACACAGCCCTGTACTCAGCCTCAGCACTTGAACAGGACATCACTTTCTGCTTCTTACTCTTCCAAGTACCCAGGTTTCCTCCAATGAATGTGCAATACCCAGTAGTTGATCTTCTATCCACTCTATCTCCTGCCCAATCAGCATCACAATACCCAACCACTTCTGTACTGCCATTGCAGCCCATCCAAACTCCTTGTCCAGGTGTGCCACTCAAATACCTCAGTATCCGATCAACCATCTTCCAGTGATGTACCTTTGGCGCCTTCATATACTGACTCACTTGGTTCACAGCAAAACATATGTCTGGTCTGGTGATGGTCAACTATATCAGCTTGCCAACCACCTTCCTGTAATGTTTAGGATCCTCAAACAACTGGTTCTCTTCAACCTGCCCCTCACGCAAGACCTTATACCCCCCCCCCCCCTCAAGAGGTGTCTTAGCTATATTCCCTCCAAGCACATCAGTCTCCTTTAGCATATCCATAGTGTACTTCCTTTGAGACATAAACAATCCCTCCTTAGATCTGCATATCTCAATCCCCAAGAAGTACTTCATCTCTCCCAAGTCTTTAATATCAAACACAGACTTGAGAAACTCTTTAGTGGCTTTAATCCTAGCCTTATCACTTCCTGTGATAATCAAATCATCCACATACACTAGAATCACAATGATCCCTGATGGTCCGACCAGTGTGAAGAGTGTGTGATCTAGTTCAGACTTCCTGAACCCTCTCCCATTAAGTGTTGTACTCAGCTTCCTGTACCAAGCTCTAGGAGATTGCTTCAACCCATATATAGCTTTCTTCAATCTCAAAACATTTCTTGGCTTCACTAGATGCTCAAGACCAGGAGGAGGATGCATATATACCTCATCTTCTAGCTCTCCTTGCAGGAAAGCATTCTTCACATCCATCTGCCACAAGTCCCATTCAAGATTCACAGCAAGAGATAGGATTATTCTAATGGTGTGAAGCTTGGCTACTGGTGCAAAGGTGTCAATATAATCTTCTCCATAGGTCTGAGTGAACCCTCTTGCCACTAGCCTTGTCTTCTTCCTATCCACAGTCCCATCAGGCTTGTATTTGATAGTGAAGATCCATCTACTAGTCACTGCCTTCTTTCCTTTTGGTAATTCACTCTCATACCAAGTGTCATTCCTTATCATAGCATTAGCTTCATCTCCCACAGATTCTTTCCAATCCTCATGCACCATTGCTTCTTCATAAGACGTTGGTACAAAGCTTGCATCTAAGCTTATCATGAAGGCATGATGCTCTTCAGGAAACTCAGCAAAGGAACACACGCTTGAGAAGGATGCTCCACAGCCTGGGCATTGTAGTACACTCTCGTGTTTACCCAGTTGGAAGGATCCTTCCTAGTCCTTGTGCTCCTCCTCAACTCCTGAACTGGAACCTCAGCGTGAACCTGTTCCTCTGAACTAGAGCCAATATACTCTTCCCCTGAACTAGTAGACTCTTCGCCTGAACCAGTAGAATCTTCCTGCTCACCAGTAGACTCTTCTTGCTCATCTCCACCACTAGTCTGAACCGAATTCTCAGCTCCTTGTGTTACATCTTGATCATGATGACCTGAATCCCCTTGGTGCTGCTCTTGCACTCCAGATTCAGTTCCATTCCCCCTCTCATGATCAAGAGGGATTTCTCTCCCAGCTTCCTCAGCCTGATCAATATGTACTGTCCTCCTTGGTACTTGATCTTGAGACATGTTAATCCCAAGCTTCTCCATCAAAATCTTCAGAGTATTTGCCCTTCCTGGTGAAGTTTGAGACTGATATGATCATGGCCAAACCAGTAGCTGATCTAGCGCCTAAGGAGCTGAACCAGCTGGAGGAGAGTGACACTGAAGAGGAGCTGGACGAGCTGAACACTTCACTTGGACGCGGAGAGTTGGATGGAAGTGATACTGGAGCTGATTTGGTGCAAGATGGACGAGATGGACCCAAAGACAAGCATCTTGGATCAGTCCTTTATTTCTTAACCCAAACAACACAAGGCCAAGACCCATTCTCCTTCTCTAATGGGCCAATAACTAGATCAAAGACCAGACAATTGAAAGAAGCAATTCTCAGCTTGATTTGTACGAAACCAATCTCGACATCAGAAGCAAACCAAGACAAAGAAGACAGCAAGCTTTTCAATTGTTCATTCTTCAAGATCACCTAGTTTTTATCTAAGTTATTTTCGATTTCTACAAGTTCTAAGAGTTGAGTTTATATTTTTGGAAACCTTGAGAGTGATTCTCAAACCTGTTTTCGATCATGGTGTGTCATATCCATTGGTAAAAACATTTTATGATTGCTGGTGTGTAATATCTTTCAATCTAACTCAATCAAACTTGGTGTGTCATATCCAAGGGAGATTGTTATAGGGTAGTATCAGAAGATTTTCCGCACCTCTTGTGTCACCTTTCGATGCACATCCCTTGATTGTTTATCTTATACTACCTCATTCGATGCAAGGCTTATCCTTTACCAATTTCAGAGTGTATTCCTTGGGAGGTTTTCATTAGAGACTGATCCCCCAAGTCTTCCCACTTCTCCTTCTCATAATACCCTAAAGACTCCACAAATTTCACTTCTCTTGATACCAGAAATCTCCTTGTGTCTGGATCATAACACTTGTAACCCTTCTGGGCTATAGAGTACCCAATAAACATGGCTTTAGTACTCTTCTCCTCCAGCTTATTTCTCTGCTCTCCTGGAACCCAAACATAGCACACACATCCAAAGACTCTCAGGTGATCAATGTTTGGCTTGTTCTTGTTCAACACCTCGAATGGAGACAGATCCTTCAAGATCTTGGTTGGAACCCGGTTGATAAGATAGCAAACAGTCTGAACAGCATCACTCCAAAACCTCTTTGGCACTTTAGCATGGAACATCATAGATCTTGCTACCTCCATCAAGTGCCTGTTCTTCCTCTCATCTACCCAATTCCGTTGTGGTGTGTAAGGACAGCTTGTCTGCTGCACAATCCCATGCTTTGCTAGATGACTCTTGAAAGCATTGCTTGTGTACTCCCCTCCATTATCAGACCTTAGTACCTTCACAGTAGCATTGTATTGATTAGATACATATGCTTGGAAGTTTATATAGGCATCTAGTACTCTATCCTTAGATGGAAGCAAAGTAACCCATGTATACTTAGACTTCTCATCAATGAATGTCACAAAGTACTTTTGACTATCTCTAGACATGCATGGGGCAGTCCACACATCTGAATGCACAAGATCAAAGCAATTCTCATATATAGTCTCAGATGTTGGAAAAACAGTTCTACAATGCTTTCCTAATATACATGCTTCACACTCCAAGTGATTGAATGACAACTAGGCAAAATCAGTTCAATTGCACGAGCATGTGGATGATCGAGTCTAGCATGCCAAGTTCTACTATCAATCATATTAGTAGTACTACTCAAGCATATAGATTCAAAGGGTTCAGAAGTCTTAGCCAATTGGAGATGGTATAGCTGATTCTTGCTGTCTCCTCTTCCAATGACCCTTCCAGTCTTCAAATCTTGAAACTCAACTTCATCTGGCCTGAATACCACTTGGCAACCAAGATCAACAGTCGCCTTCTTCACAGACAATAGATTTGAGTAAACTGGGGCATGTAGAAAGGATTTGTATCTTTCTCAAAAAGTTTGAGTTTTCCCACTCCCTCTATTGGGATCATAGCACCATTAGCTATCATCACACCTCCAGTGGCTTTCTTCACATCACTTATCAAGCTCCTATCACTGATCATGTGATGACTTGCTCCAGAATCAATGATGATGGGTTTGCTGGATGTGGATGCTTTGGCAGGAGCACCTTGTCTCCGGGTCGTAGCCAAAGCATACACATACTTGACAAACTCATCCCATTCCTCCTTTGTGACAACCTCATCTGCTCCTTTAGTTTCTAGCTTCCTCATAATACCACTGCCCTCTATAGACTCTCCCATGTAAGCTGAGTAAAAACATTCTCCTACTTGCATACTATACTTGATATCCTTCCTCAATAATCTTCTCATCATAAACCACACCTTAGAAAGCTTTCTCAACTTTCCCTTCTTGCAGCTTGTACCTCTCTTCCATCTGTCCGGCTTCTTGTGTATCTCCCACACATCACAAATGTATTTAACCAGATCACATATCTCTTTCATAAGAAAGCCAAAGATCACATCTTGCTTCCTCCTTCCTTGACAACAACTCAGATTTGCTGTATGTGTTTTCACCATACCCAACTCTGATCTGCTGTATGTGTTTTCACCATACCCAACTCTGATCCTACTTCTCTCATCTTTCCCACAAGCTGATACACCTCGTCATCTCCTTGTCTTAGATTGTGGTTCACGCCCTTGGCTTCATGAACCATCAACTTTGCTGTCTGACCTTCTTCAGCAGCTATCTCCTTCAAAGGTTTCTCCTTTAAAGGTTCCTCCTTTACTGTCTGATCTCCATCTTTCAGACTTCTTGCCTGACCTTCTTCTATAGCCATTTCCCTTAAAGGATCCTCCTTTACATGGCCACACCATAACCCACAGCTCTCAAGAGCCCCCATTTGGACCAACTCTCATCAATCTCCTCTTCATGCCTTGTTGTTGTACCAGATCTTAGCTCCATATTTGTGTTGAGGTTGTTTGTTTTATCAGTAACCATCAACCACAACAGGCGCCAGATCTGAGCTCAAAAACACCAAGAAAGTAATCACCTTTAGCTTAGATCCACCTCCAAAAGCCTCCAAAAGCTCACGCAAACCTTCTCACCAAGCTAGAGTACACATCTGAGCTTGTCAAACAGCTAAAGTAACTCTCTTGAAGCTGAATCTCCAAAATAAAAACCAACAGAAACAAACTTGAGTTTTTCAAAGATCTAGCTCTTGAAAAACCTCAAGAACACTCAAGAACACTCAAGAACACTCAGATTTTTAGGAAAAAGCAATCACACTCTCCCCTTTTAAAGCAACCTGGATCTGATACCATAAACACTTTAATGTGTTTATAGTGTTATTAAGGTTGATCTGAGTGTTTTAGGAAAGATTAAAGAGATTAGGAGATTAGGGAGAATTAGAACAAGAGAGAGACTAGAGAGAGAGAGACTCAAAAACTCCATTAATTATTAGAATGAGTGTACATGAGGATATAAGGAAGATACATTTCGAAATTAAAGAGATAAGGCTAAGCATGTGAGGTCAAAGGCTCCTGGTTTGAATGAATGGCTGAGAGGCTTTACATGCTTGATGCCAATAGCATCTTGGACTATATACTCTTCCTTTTACAGCCTGTCATGAGCTGTGGAGACTCTTCCATTCCCTATCTCCTTGCGCACACAGCATGGCTACAACCCTTCTCATAAACTCTCTTCTTCAACCAGATACTCTCCTAACAATAGTTACCTCAATTCTTACTTTTACCTCACAGTAACTTTATTTTTACTACTCAGTAACTTTCTTGAGCTCACACATTGCACACTTCATCTCTTCTCTTCTCATCTTCTCAAATGGTTATCCCCTAATCTCAACACTTGAACTGGAGATCACTTTCTGCTTCTTGCTCTTCCAAGAAATGATGAGATCCTAGGATCCTTCTCTGGGTCTGGGAAGAGAGAACAAGGGGATAATCCTTGCAAACAGAGAATCTGAGACTCGATCTGATTCAAGGCGTCTGGATTGATGTGGGACACAAGAGCTATGGTTGAACTCCTGATACTCCAAGGACACTGATCCAGATATGACACACTAGAACAGAGATCCCAGCCGGATATTACACACCAGCAAGCCGGATATTACACACCAGCAACACTTCAACTCGCCAGAGACAAGAGTGAAGAGAGAAAAAGGGTTTTTGATAAAAGATTGCTTATTGATAGAAAGGGGGCACGACCACAATAGAAAGGAGAACCCTTGTACATGCACAAGGTCTCAAAACTAGAAATAAAAATAAAGGGAACAGGCTCCCTTGGAAACTAAAGAAAGACCAGTTTTTCAAAATTATTTAAAACATAGAAACATAGGATAAAAATAATATAAAGTCTTCATGTGGTTGGTCCGGGATCATCATCTAGGAGATGTGAAAGTGAACTTGTGGCCTCATTAAAAACCTTGATTGGAAAACCCAGTGGGACAAAACCAATCAAGGGAAAAAGAGTACACACAAGCCACTTGCCTAGATGATGATCAGCTTCGATCTAGAGTAGCTTGAATGTAGATCAAAGTGTCTCTATGATAGCTGCTTTATTTCGGCTCAAACACTCTTCAATTGTAGGTTCTTCAACAGATACAAGCTCTCCATGATCAGGTTCATGATTCCATTCTCTGGTTCTTTCCATGATCACATCATCTCCTCCCTCTTGATAGCTTGCATATTTACATGTTTTTAGAATCCATATCTTATGCATTTTGATCATATAAGTTAGGAATTAGGCATGTTTAGGTCCATTTTGCATTCATTTGTCCTTATCAGGTGTTGGAGTATGCTTTGGTGTGATTTGAGGTGTTTGGAAGCCTTATGGCCCCAAAAGAGATGAAGAATCAAGTTTGGCCATGAAAAGAGAAGTCAAATCCATGATCTGGTCAAGACAAAGATGAGCATGGACAGAGGCCTTAGAGATGTCTCCTGTTGCTAAGATTTTGTGGTAAAATTGAGTTAGATTTCCAATGGAGGTGGTTTCAAGTCATTTGGACCTATATTGGAGAAGTTATGATCAATTCACTTGAAGCATGTCAGGCTGGCCGGGTAGAGACGGCCGGGTTCAAGCAGCCGGCCGGGAAAAGAACAGATGGATGGAAGTGGTCTAGTCCGGGATGACTGAGCCTGGGACAGGTACCCGGTCGTTTGACTTGTGCTGGAGAAGACCAGACCGGGTAGATCAGTCGGGGAAGGGACACCCGGTCGGCAGATATGGATCAAGGGTCACCCGGACGGCCGGGAAGGAGGAACCAGGGAACAGAACCCGGACGGGCTGGACAGAGGCCAAGGCAAGCCTGGACCGGGGTGGCCAGACCGGGTTGGGACAGGATGAGTCTCCCCTGACCGAATTTTAAGCTTCATTCCCATTGGTTTAGAACAATTTAGCTTAAGGACTTTTTGGTAATCTTGTTTTATGTTTCTAGGGCTTTTAAGCCTAACTATAAGTACTTTTGTTATCTCTAATTTGGGACTTATGTTATTTTCTATCTAAGAACACACAACCCTTTTGAGTAAAGCTTCATCTTTGATTCATAATCTCATCTCATCCTTGTGTTCTTGATTGCTTGATTTCATCTCCTTTCTTTCCCTACATGTTTAAGCTTGAATCTCTCATGGGTTTAAGAGTAAGCATGTGGATTAGTGAGTAGATCCATTTTAGATCCATGGGTTAGGGTGATGGAGAGTGACTAAGTGTAGATCCAAGGTGCTTAGTGTTAGATCTATCATTTCCTTGCATTTATTTGGTTTGAGTTGGCCTCTCAAACATAGAGTCATAGGCATTTCATGCCCGAAAGGTGTTCTATGAAATGCCTGAACCAACTCATCTATGCTTTTAGCTTGCTTTGCCTAAGAGATTAGTTGTCAAAGAAGCTAAGATTGCTATTAGACTCATTCTTTATGCTTGCTTTGATCATTACAGCCAAAGAGATTTGGTGTACTTGGGTGATCATTGCAAAGGAGCATCCATCTAGAGATAGAGCTTGCTTAGTTTTGTTGTCTAGGCATAAGGAATTAGATTCATTGAAAAGTTAGCATCTTGGATTGAATCTTAATCATTTGATATCAAGTCCCTATACCCATGGGTCTCATTCTCCTCATAAGAAAGAAAGTTTTACTTTTTGTTGCATTTTACTTATTGTCTTAGTTTAATAATCATCCTCTTTAATGATTGCATTTAGATTAAGCATAGACTTGCATTCCCTTTGGTTTATGGTCACTTAGAACTGGTTCGACAATCTTATATACTACATCATTTGATTAGGACCTTAGAAAAGTCCTTTCATCACCTCTTCAAAAATATTTGTCCTCAAATCTTTTCTACCTGCAATAGAGGGGAGAAAGTCAGAAACATCAAATTTTAAAATCAGATTACACACTTACCTTGCAGGCCTCTTTGATAGGCATTGTTGCTGACTGGTTCGAATATGTAGAAGGCATTGATCCATTTAGTTCCTGATTCATTACTCAAACCTCGGTTTTGGATGGTAGGCTGCATCTGGGGGTGCTTCTTTGATGAGGACAAAGCCAGGGACGCCTTGGTGCTTATCCTGGTCCAGATCAGGTGGTTTGAATCTCTTGTCTTCCTCACGCTTGTTCTTTCTTGCTGTATGCTTCAAAGCTTCATCATAATCTGCACATGACTCTTTTGACAAAAACAAGTGCATCATATCTGTGTAATCAATAATAAAATAATCCTTGAAGACATGATCAATTACCTTAGGATGCTCACCTGGTCGCCATAGATAGGATTGAGATGTTTTAAACTCAGAAAAATTTAGACAAAGCACACAGAGAATCAGTTGACTTGTAGAACCCATAACTCTTTCACCTTAGAAGCTTTGGACGTGAGACCCTGATGAGTTAAGTTTTGTTGACATGAAGTAATGAAGAGATGGAAGCTTGAAGGAATGAAGGAGAGAAGGAGAAGAAGCTACACGGATGGGTTAGGAATCAAGTGATCCGTACAGACTTGGGATGCAAGTCTGGCCGTACTGCCGTGGGTTCTAAGTAACCTATTCGACCAAGTCTTCATTATAAGGCAAGAAGAATATGTGGGAACTTAGAAGAAATGAGCTTGAAGCTAAGGAGACCGTTGGAGAAGTCATAAGAGAAGCTGAAGCAAGTGGCCATTAAAATACTTTAAAAGTCACATGCCTTCCTAACCGTTGGGAGATGTCACTCTCCATGACCAGAGCAGTCCCTTTCTCGTTCAGACCATAAGAAGACCAACCATTGTTTATATAATTCTTTTTGTCTTGTTTATCTTTATTTGCCTATGTAACAATGATGTATCTGATCTAAATTAATTAAGGAAACATGTTTTCTCTCTTATTCTCCTTAGTCTCTCGATCTATCAATCTCTCTCTCCCATACTTTGCTTAATTCTCACAAAAATCTCTCAGATAAACTCTTATAATTCTCATAAACTTTCATGGTATCAGAGCAGAAGCTCTTGAAACCTAATCTCTTCCGCAAATTAATTACTCTGTCCTGTTTTTATTTCTCTGTTTCTCTCTGTTCTTGAGTTGTTCTTGCTGTTCTTGAGCTTTCTGGAGCTGTTCTTGATGGATTTGGCAGAAAACTCAAAGATGGTTGTGATTCCAGTTACTCTTAAGGGAGCTGATGTGATCTTGGCCAGCAATGGAACTGAAGAGATGGAACAACTTGAACCAGAGCTTAAGGAAGTTGCAGAAAGAACAAAAGAACAGCTTAAACCTGAGGAAACAGATGACAAGGACCTAGAAATGCCAAGCAGCCCAATGACTAGATCAAAGCAAGAAAGATTTCAAAAAGCCTTTCATCAACTCCTACACACTATCCAGGGCGGTCTAGAGTGTGCTTATCCAACTACTCTGATTGTGATTCAAGCCATCTAAGACATTCATCAAGAGAGGTGTTGTGACTTGCACTCTTTTCCTTGGTTTGGTTTTGTCCCAATGGGTTTTTCAAACAAGGTTTTTAATGAGGCTTAGACACAACACTTATATAAAGGCCTCTTGATGAAACCCAGGCCCATTTCTATCCTAAATGTCGTCCAGCAATGAGGAGGGGAGCCTATCAAATAAATTTGAACTTTAGTCTTTGTTTGCATTTATTGTTCTGTGTGTTTCCAAGAAGCTGTGCACATACAGACTTCTTTTCTTTATATGATGGACGAAATTCCCTAATAAAATCATCAAACTCTTTTCTTTTCAAAGCATTCTCTGAATCTTGTTTGATCAAAGCTTGTATAGTGTACTTTGGATCTTCGATCTTTACATTGCAGGCAAATCTGATAGTCTGATAGCTCTTTCCGCAACTCTTAGAAGTATCACTCAACCCACTGATTATTTTCACCATCACAACCATTGGAGAGCATCAGGGACGTGATCATCTCAACCAGGATCACAACAAGTGGTATCAGAGCAGATCTCCATCACCAGGTTGTGTTTTTCCAGTTCTGCAAATTTTAGACTTTTCATATTCTTTTATCAGATCTGTTCTGAAGTCTAGATCTTGTTAGAAAAATTGCTTATTGGGGTCAGATCTACCTAGAACAAGTGTGAAAGTGCTAAATAATCTGACTTGATTCACGAAATTGCAGAGAAAAGAATTATGGTTTTTCATGAAAATCTGAATCTGATTATACCAGATTCAAATCTAAACTTTCTGCTATTTTTCCTGTGATCTTTTTACTGGTTCTGTGTTTGGAATTTGTTCAGGAACCATGGGAGAAGAGAGCAATCAGAACAATGGAATGAAGAAACTTCTACTGGAAGCATTGACTGCTCAGATGACTGCTCAGATGTCTGCTTTGATGCATCAGAAACTTGAAAACTACCGAGCTGAGGTAGCCCATTCAGAACGTGAGAAAGCTAGGAGAAGTTAAAACCAATCTACCTCAGAAAGCTATTATAGTCATCCCAACATCGAAGAAAAACGCGACCAAACGTTGCTCCGAATAAAAAATTACCAGCACCGGATCGAAGGTTACTATAACAAGAAGGTCAAGACACGGTCACTCGAACTCGGCGATCTGGTCGTCCGGAAAGTATTCGAAAACACTAAGGAATGGAAGGCCGGCAAACTCGGAGCTAATTGGGAAGGCCCGTACAGAATCACCGAAGTAATCAAACCAGGAGTCTATCGCCTCGACACTTCGAATGGCGAAACGGTTCCGAGAGCCTGGAACTCGAAACACCTCCGACTCTTCGCCTCTTAAGCAAAACGAGTAGATGATACTCAACAAAAAAAAAAAAAAAACCCGTGTAGATGCACCTCACCGTCACTTCTACTCAAAACCGAGTAAATGCGCCGTACCAGCCACTTTACTCGGGTTCTCCCAAACTACGAATGGCTTGATACCCCCTCGGGATACGTAGGCAACCCTCACGGGTGCAGCTGTAATAACCGAGTAAATGCGCAATACCAGCCACTTCTACTCGGGCCCCTCCCCCCCGAACTACGAATGGCTTGATCCTCTACCGAGGTACGTAGGCAACCTTTACAGGTGCAGCTATAACTAAAACCAACCGACTACCACCGAGGTAACGAACTCGAGAACAAGCAAGCAGCCGTATCTCGTTACTAAAATGCCTACGCGTAAAGGCTCCGGCCTCTCGATCCTACGCACAGGCACTCGAGTCCCACTGTCGAGCACGACATGATCAGACCCACACTCATGGGATTCGGGTCGCATCGCGACCAAGGTCAAAACGACCAAAATGATAATTCCATCTCATCTTCAACTTTACGAGGCAAAGTTTGGCCGACCAAATGCCTCGGAGTACACTGAGGTTCGACGAGGAACAGTTATCATTTCAATATTCAAAATAGTCTTAAATTATCATTTCGAGATTTAACGGCTGTAAAAGTTCAAACAGCGAGTGATCGTAAGAGCAGTTGATCAAGAACAAACTATGAAAAATCGACTATAATAATACGAAAAGATCCGCGTTACGGAAGTTCGAAGGAAGCACATGAAAAATTCGGAGGACAAACAGCAAAGCCAAACGAAAAGTTCGAGATTCCGAAAAGACAACAACCCATCGCGGGGCAAGACAAAAGTACAAAATAGAATTCCTAAGGAAAATAAGAAGAGCTCCACTCAATCAACCCGAGCCGCGTCAGTATTCCCAAGCGACTTCCCGGAATGCTCACACTGTTCCTGTGGGAGATCCGTATCCTCCCGACTCTCGATCTGGTGAGCCTCGTTGCCCGCGGGATCGCCTTCCACTCAGTGGCTCCCTCTTGTTCGTCGCCTTCATTCACCTCGGTACCCCGGTCCTCTTCTTGGCCATCAACCGAAGTATCGGACGACAAGAGAACCGCAGGCTGACCATCGGTAGGAACAACTGGGGCGCCCGTGTCAGCCACCTGCTGCTCAGGGTCCGCGGCCTCGACCTCAGGATCGTCCTCACTTGGAACCAAGGCAAGATTGGTGTCGTTGTCATTCAAAGGCGTCCCGCGCTCTTCAGCAGTCGACACCTCGCGAGAAGCACTAGGAGTTCGGAGAATCGCGAGAGCGCTGGTGTCGATCAATCCAGCATTCGAGCCGATCGGGTCCAGACCCGCCATCAACCTCTCGTCGACGAACTGGGAATCGAGCTTGCGTGGGGATAGGGACAAATCGGCCTCTGGGATCTCACCGATGCCAAGGTTGGACGCCTCTGCCTCGAACTCCTTCTCCTGAGCGGCGAACAAGTCAATCGTCTCTTGAGGGATGTCTCGACCAGCAGCCTTCAAAGCCTCGAGGCATTTCCGCGTCCCGAACGCCTGGCTCCAAAGCAGTCGCACAGTGTCGAAGTCCTCACGGCGGGCCTGGTATTCGCGAATATTCGCGAAACGCCTGTTGTATTTCACTATCATCTCGGTCTCGACCCTGACCCGCTCCTTCTTAACCTCGAAGACACGGGAACCCCTTAATCGGGCCATCTCCCTCTTATGCTTCTCGGCCCCAGCTCCAACCTGCTCTTCGAGCTTCGCCGTCCTCAGCTCCAAAACTGAGATGGTGGAATTGGCGTCAGCAAGTTCGACTTCGGCAGCGACAGCTCATTCTTGCTGAATCCGTCTCCGTGTGATAGGTCGCTCCCTCTTATCGACCATCTCGTTGTACGAAGTCTCCCACTCAGCCTTCTTTCGGCAAAAGAATCGGGACCTAGCAGCTATCCTCTCCTCCAAAGCCTCCGATTTCGCAAGGGACTACTTCAGCGCGGTGTCGTATCTCTCAACGACGGCATTCATATCCCCGTCACCCTGAAAAGATCACAAGTGAAGCAGTCGAGGGTTTACAACAGGGAATGAAAAGAATCAAAGAATCGCATAAAGAAAGAAAATCCCTACCAGTAGCCTTGTCCTCGCGGCATTAGCATACTCTTCGCTGAAGATTAGGTCCGTAGAAAAAGGAAGCGATGTCGGGGCGCTCCTGATCTGACTTATCAGCTCCACGCATCTGCCTGGGGCATAGTTAAGCGGAACCGACTCGTCGTACTTAAACGAGATGCAGTCCGGGAATATAACCCGTCAAACCTTCTTCATGACCGGGCCGCCTTTGGACGATCCACCAGGGGCGGACGAAGCGGGAGCTTCGGTGTCGTCCCGAGACTCGGCATTGCTCGGACCCTCGACAGGGCGAGTCTCGCCCTGGTTCGCCCCCACTCCGCTAGTTTTCTTCGTTTTCTTCACCTTCTTCTTTGGCTTAGGCGGGCCGAAGCAGGTGCTGCGCTTGCATCATCAGTCGGGGGGAGACCGAGAGACGGTTCAACGCCAGAACCATCCCGACCTACGGCAGGGTCATCCCCAGCCTCTCGAGCCTCTACCTCCTCCCTTAAAGGAGACTCCCGGCTACTCGCCTGCTTCTTTGACTTCTTCTTTTTCTTCGGGGGCGCGACTGCCTCCCCTTGGTCTTCAGCACCACGAACCTCACCTGACGAAGGATCGTCGCGAGGTCTCTTCTTGCCAGCCTTTTTCTTTTTCGGAGGAGCAGTCTCGGGGGATGGCGAGGACGCGCGTGGCTCGACAGAAACATCATCCACGGCTGCAACTCCCGTCTCATCGGGCGTATCCTCAGGCGCGGGTGCTGGCAGACCCAACTGGGAAGCTATCACGACGCTCAAGTCGGGCAATCCTTTCGTCCTCTTGCGGTCATTGATCTTTTGCTGCTCTTCTCCGGAGAACAGTGAAATACGCCTCTTTGTAGTGTTCACCGACGGAAGGTAGCTAGAATTCCAATCACCTGCGAGAAATCGAAGGGAAACTAAGTAAGAAGGGAATGAAAGATTGAGGTATACAAAGTAAAAAGAAAAGGAAAAGCGCTCACGTCTGGAAATTTGGTCGCGACACTGACGAATCATTCCTCTCGAGATGTTCCCCTAGCGTTCCTGGTCGAGTCTCGCGATGGCACGAGCGTTCTCTAGAAACTCCTCCGAGTACTCACGCGAAGTCGGATGGTCGGTTACAAATAAAAACAAAAATGGTTAGTACACGAAGACTCGCTGCGAGATAGCAGAAGCGTTCTACCGAGTAAAGCATTCCACAAAGCACGAAAGTCGTCGCCCGGGGGATCCTCAAAGGCAAACTCGTCCGAATTAATCTAAAAGTTGCCAGTCAGTCGTCTGGTTCGGGTTCCGTCCCATAACATTGTAATTAGGTCGCGCCTTGATCGACCAAAGACCCTCATCCTGCGGGTTGATGGACGTAAGCTCCTCGAAGACGCGAACGCTCATAGTGATGTCGTTCTCTGCGGCCAGAACCATCAGGGCAACCGCGAGTCGCCACGAACCGTTCACGAAATGGCTAATTGCTGCATCTCGGCGCCTCGCATACGAGGTAACGAGCCGAGGGATCGGGAACCAGAGCTTTGTATCTTCAAGGAAATAGGATTCATAGATGCACTGATAGCCAACAGGCGGGGACAATGGTCGCTGCTCCGCAGTCGGAATGAGGAACGTCACCCGACTCCTCGAAACGCCCTTAGCAACCTTTTCATGCTAGCCACAGTTGACTGCATCTTGAAGACATTCCCCCAGTTCTGACCTCTCACCTTAGGAGAACGAAGAAGTTCGGGTGCGAGAGCTGGAAGATTCTCGAAGATTCCCCTGGGATAATAGGCTATCGGAACGGCGTCAATAGAAGGAGAGCCGTCCCTCGCACCGTCTTGCCCATCTCTCGCGCAAATCTGCGCCTCGGTAGCAGCCCTCGCCGACTCTTCCCGGTGCTAACACGCCGAGTCAGACACTAGCAATCTCTGAGATAAACTCAGACTGCGGGTGTCCATCATCGCGTCGCGATGCGTCAATTCGAAGTCATCAAGTGGGGTTCCGTCGAAGTCTCTCGCCGGACTAAGTGCAGATGCATCCATCTCGTTTCTCGAAGTCGCGTAACAAAACTTTACCGGACGACACAATGCTATATATCTTACAACAACAATTTAAGAGAGAGAAGTAGAGAAGGGGAGAGAAAGTACCTGGATACGCGAAGAAGAATGAGAAAAGTGAGAGGGCTCCGGGTATTTATAAGGGAAGGGGGGCGGCGCATCTCCCAGAGGCGTCATCATTGCACCTACGTGCGCCTATTTGGGCCTCAAAAGAACTCCAAAGAAACCCACGTAACCAATGCGACGCTTCAGCTTCCCGCGATAACCGATCTTATCCGGATCTCGATCGATAACCAGAGAAGAAAACCGGATTTGCCACGATCATCTGGATACTGCGTTTCGGTAGCTGAGCAGCACGCCTCCCCGACAGACCGTTTGTCCATCAAACCACCAACTTCAAATTCATCGGGCTCGACGATACATCGCCCACCGATGAACTGGGGGGACTTACTGTAGAGGATGGATTCTAACATCCCTCAAGGCCCGAAAGACAAACGGCCCGGCCCGTCAAAACATAGTGTCAGCTCGGCTCAACGGCTCGAGATAACGAAGACTCGGCGCGGCTCCATGACACCGCTAGTCGCTTCTCAGTGACTGAACGAGCCGGCTCAACGACCACCCGCTGCAGAGCACATATCTCGGCCCAACAAACCAAAAGCCCAAGAAGGCGACGCGAATTAGGTCATGGCGGAACGAGGAACGGGTATAAAAGGAAGGGTAGGAACGACGTAACAGGGATCCGAAAAAAGGACAGTCTCAGGACGGCTAGAATTAGGGTTTCAGCTTTACTTATTCTCGCCTTTTGTACCTTTTCCGACCTAAGCTCTTCGAGCTCCGGTCTCCCGTTTACTCGCTTTTACTCTGTAAACCATTTAAACGTTCTTCCTACCATCAATAAGACGTCTTTGCTAAACCCACATCTCATTTTCCTCTATTACCGTTTCCCGCACAAACATCTCCAAAGTTACTGTGGTAACTCTCCAAAGTTACTGTGGTAGATAACTCGAAGAAAGCAAAGGTGGGTGCTTAGACAAATGGAGACATTGGGCAATACGCCACTCGAGTGAGGCTCTTAGCTCGTCAGGCTATGAGCGAACTGGTTAGGTCCTGGATCTTATCGTTTCATATGATCTTGTATGACTTTACGAATGATGTTTCGTAAAATATTGCCGAGCTTGATTTTACGGAAGCTGTTTCCCAAAACGTTGTCGAGCTTTTATTTTACGAGAGTTATTCCGCAAACTGTTTTCTTCCTGACAATAGACCGTCATATCCATCTTGGACTCAGTCTTATTTTAAAATCGTAAGAGGGCCGTTTTGGACTTCAGACGTTTTTACAATTTTTCCTAAGAAATCACCTTCGACGTGATGTTGGCTTCTCAAAAGGATCCTAATCTCTCGTATAGTTGGAAAAACTGGTGTTCAAGCTAACCGTGGTCGTTTTATACGATAAATCGGAATCCATTCGTCGATCGAACCTTTCATGATTTTTTTCTGGAGCTTTTCACGACGATCTTAATCGAGACGAAACAGGAGTATTGGGCTCACGGACTCAAAGATCGAGTTACGAAAAACTTAGGCAAAGATGCATGGTACTGGGACAGGACCGGGCTCGTCCTATGACGGGACAGAGAGATCCTCCCCATGGGCGAGGTGGTCGAGACAGCGACATTGTTTTCTTCGTAAAATCTCAACGGAAACTCCGATAGAGACAAAACGAAAGCCATTTTGACCTTTACTCAAAGGAGAAAAAAGTGAGCTTGCCATGGGCGAGGTGGCCATGGGCGAGGTGACCTCGGTGATGGTTGTCCTCGCCCACGGGCGAGGTGGCCGGGACAGTGGCTTTGTTCTCTTCGTAAAATCTCAACGGAAACTCCGATTGAGATGAAACAAAAGCCATTTTGACCTAGAATCAAAGGAGAACAAAATGAGCTTGCCATAGGCGAGGTGGCCATGGGCTAGGTGACCTCGGTGATGGTTGTCCTCGCCCACGGGCGAGGTGGCCGGGACAGTGGCTTTGTTCTCTTCGTAAAATCTCAACGGAAACTCTGATTGAGATGAAACGAAAGCCATTTTGACCTAGACTCAAAGGAGAACAAAGTGAGCTTTCCATGGGCGAGGTGGCCATGGGCGAGGTGACCTCGGTGATGGTTGTCCTCGCCCACGGGCGAGGTGCCCGGGACAGTGGCTTTGTTCTCTTCGTAAAATCTCAACGGAAACTCCGATTGAGATGAAACAAAATCCATTTTGACCTAGAATCAAAGGAGAGAAAAATGAGCTTGCCATGGGCGAGGTGATCTCGGTGATGGTTGTCCTCACCCACGGGCGAGGTGGCCGGGACAGTGGCTTTGTTCTCTTCGTAAAATCTCAACGGAAACTCCGATTGAGATGAAACAAAAGCCATTTTGACCTAGAATCAAAGGAGAACAAAATGAGCTTGCCATGGGCGAGGTGGCCATGGGTGAGGTGACCTCGGTGATGGTTGTCCTCGCCCACGGGCGAGGTGGCCGGGACAGTTGCTTTGTTCTCTTCGTAAAATCTCAACGGAAACTCCGATTGAGATGAAACGAAAGCCATTTTGACCTAGACTCAAAGGAGAACAAAATGAGCTTGCCATAGGCGAGGTGGCCGGGACAGTGACTTTGTTCTCTTTGTAAAATCTCAACGGAATCTCCAATTGAGACGAAACGAAACCATTTTGATCTAGACTCAAAGGAGAACAAAGTGAGCTCTCCCTAAGGCAAACTGGGAAGACTGAGCTCGCCCTATAGCAAGTTGTCCTAGTAAGACCAAGCTCCGACCTTCTTTTGTTTTCCCGTTTGTTCCCGGAGAGTTGTTTGTAAGAAGTATGGCAGTGGGAGTTTGGACGAGGAGGCATGGTTTCAGGACAGGACGGTCCATGCCTTACGATGGGATGGACTTGGCAAGAGCCGTCCTCGCCCACGGGCGAGGTGGCCTGTGTTCGGTCTGTCCAATCCATACTTGCTTATGTTCGAGACCTCGTCCGGACTGAATGAATTCTCGATATTCGTTAACTCGTGTTCGCGGAAAACCCTCTTTTACTCTTTTAACCGTTTCCCGGGGACATTTGGTTTTCAGAGACTAAAAAGAGTTGGTTTTCCGAGAACATTTGGGCATTGATTCGATCAAGCGTTTTGCGTCCGTGAGAGTAAGAGTAATCCGTCCCCCCTCCTTCTAGCGCCAAACTGTGGGAACCAAAATTCACACTGTCGATTTTAATGAATAATAAATAATGGAGGAAAGCAACGAAACCCCTACTTTCCTTGAAGGTCCGGATTCTCTGCGACAGCCAACGATAAGTGACCGAAAAAAAGCGGAAAAGGTTTTGTTAAGATTTGCGACTGGACCATAAGAAAGGCTGCCTACATACCCCTTTCGAGGATCAAGTCGGACGTAGTTCAGGTAGAAAGAATTGAACAAGAGATCGAACAGTCTATGCCTGGTTCGTCTAGTATGAGCGTTGGTCATAGAAACGGGCATGTCGAAGATAATGCCTAGGGTTTCTATGTGCGGAGCTCTGGATAAAAGAATTGTTAGATCCTTCCGAGAGGAACAGGGGTCTGGGGAGAAGATAAAACTAGAACAAGAGGCGGCCAGACGTTCTAAGTCCTGCCTCGCTGGCATAACCACCTAAGTTCTAAGTTCTCTAAGCTAGCAGGAGTTCTCTAAGTCTAGATTCTAGGATTTTCCGATCCTTTTCTCTTCTGCCTCAGCCCTCCTTATATTGTCGTTTTTAGGTCGGTGACCCATTTACCCTTTCGCCTTTGGGCCCAAGTTTATCTCTTTTGGAAATATTTCATTTTCCGTCGTTCTTCGTAGTTATCCTCGAGTCTTGATATTTATCCGCGGAAACTTAGCATTTATCCTATTTCCGTGAGTTAGGATAAATCGTATAGCTTCCATTGGACTTGGACCTCCAAAATCGTAAGTGAGTCCGTGGACACGTTTTAAGCCCTCGGACGTTCATACGATTCCTCAGAAGATTATCTTTTCCGCAAAATAAATCGTATAGCCTAAAGAATCGATGTTTGAGTTGATCGTCCTTGTTTTACACGATACACTTCGCGGAAGAACTAACCTTCCTAGCTCTAGTTGTAACACTTTGAGGATAACTCTAATCGAGTTGAACCGAGGAACGTTAGGTCCGTAACTAAGGTGCTATGACTTCGCGGAAGCCACAAGGTGCGATCTAAATCGGACGGGCTGGGAACAGACTGGATGTACTGGCGCCTGGGGCCAGCACGGGCGAGCTGGCGCCCGGCTCTCGGGGCCAGCACGGGAGAGCAGGCGCCCGGCTCCCGGCGCCCGGGGCCAGCACGGGCGTGCCGGCGCCAGCACGGGCGTGCCGGCGCCCTGCGCCCGGTGCCAGCACCGGCGTACCTGCGCCCGGTGCCCGCACGGGCGTGCCGGCGCCAGCACGGGCGAGCCGGCGCCCGGTGCCAGCACGGGCGAGCCGGCGCCCGGTGCCCGGTGCCAGAACGGGCGAGCCGGCGCCCGGCGCCCGGTGCCATCATGGGCGTTCTGAAGATCTCGACGAGGGCTTCGATTTGATATCTTGATCGTTTTCTGATTCCTCACGGTTTGAGAGAACGACCTCTTTGAAGTTTCCAGGCAGATTCTAAGGCGGACAGGCCGGGAATAGGCTGGACGCGCCGGCACCTGGGGCCAGGACAGGGACGCTCGCGCCGGCGCCAGGAACTAGCACGGGCGTGCCGGCGCCCGGTGCCAGCACGGGCTAGCCGGCGCCCGGTGCCCGCACGGGCGAGCCGGCGCCCGGCGCCCGGTCCCAGCACGGGCGAGCCGGTGCCCGGCGCCTGGTGCCAGCACGGGCGAGCCAGCGCTCGGCGCCCGGTGCCAGCACGGGCGAGCCGGCGCCCGGTGACAGCACGGCCGTTTTGAAGATCTCGGCGAGGGCTTCGATTTGATATCTTGACCGTTTCTGGTTCCTTACTGATTGAGAGAACGACCTCTTCGAAGTTTCGAGGCAGATTCTTTTGTGTTTAGGGTTTTTGTGGTGATCAAATCTTGACGCCCTTGGGCGAGCGGACCTTGATTGGGTCGATCCGCCTTTTTTCGTACCGATCTTTCTGGGGATTCTCGTACGCGCACGCCCGTCGTCTTCCGATCTTACTTTCAAGAAGTGTTTCACGAAGAACCCATAAGTAAAAATAATCCTAGCTGTTGATTTCGAGATAACCATTTTTGACTCCACCAGGGAGTGGATATTCTAATTTTAGAAAATCTCGTGTAACTTCTTTTCTAATTATACGAGACTTTTTGTTTCAAGAAATACTTTCCAGAGACTTTCAGTCATTGATTCCGTCGTGACCGATTTTGACCCCAACCATCTTTGAAGAACAAGTCTCTTGGTCCGTTTGTGTTTATATTGGAGGAGTTACTTCAAGGTGGTTCCTTTTGGTGTTTGTGAAGCTCAGAAGGGTCTCTGGTCACTTGTGGGTTGAAGCGTGGTCTAAAAGGGAAGTCTTTGGTGTGTTTTTGAAGAAAGTTCAAGTCTTTGAAGAGTTGGTTGTGTGTGTTCCAAGATCTAGTCTTGTAGAAGTGTTCAAGCAAAGCTTTATGAGATGGATGTAGGAATGGGAAACAACATGAAGGTTTCAGTGATGTTCAAGGGAAACAACTACTTGGTGTGGTCAAGGATGGCCAGAAATGCTGTGGGGAGCAAGGGTCTGCTTAAGCATATCACTTCAGGCGTGGCTCCTAAGGTTCTCATGCTGGAGAAAGGAAAAGAGGGAGAGGAGGATGAAGCGAGTGAGGCATTGGATAAGTGGCAGCAAGAAGATTGTATGGTGCTCACAGCTCTTCATGCGTCCTTGGAGCCAGCATTGATGGATGCTTATAGCTATTGTGAGACGGCTAAGGAGCTGTGGGATACTTTGAAGAAGGTGTATGGGAATACATCAAACTTGAACAGAGTCTTTGAGGTCAAGCAAGCAATCAACTGTCTGGTACAAGAAGATATGGACTTCAACAAGCACTTGGGAAGGTTCAGGTCACTTTGGTCCGAGCTAGAAATGTTAAGGCCAAGCACTGTGGATCCGGATGAACTCAACAAGAGAAGGGAGCAAGATAAGGTCTTTGGCCTACTTCTCACTTTGAACCCGGCCTATGGTGGTCTCATCCAACACATGTTGAGGCAGGATACTTTACCTGACCTGGAGGAGGTGTGTGCTTGGATTCATAAGGAGAATGGATCCATTGGCTTGTTTGGAAAGAAAGGAAGTGAGCTAGCACTAGCCAACCAAGCCGCACAAGCTGAGCAAGGAGATGTTCCTCAGGCCAACAAAGCTACACATGGGAAGTATGATGAGAGGAAGTTTAATGGGAGTGGTGATCATTGCAAGAAGCAAGGACATAAGAAGAGTCAATGCTGGATCCTCCATCCTCATTTGAAGCCGGCCAAGTTCAACAAAGATAGAGAAGGAAAGGCTCACTTGGGAGATGGGTCGAGTGGAGCAAGTTCAAGCAAGGGTCATGATGGAGATGGGCGTGAGGTGGACAATGGGAAGTCCTTGGTGGCTTACACTGGTGGTTCAAGCAGCCAAGAGTATGTCAAGAGATCCGACTGGATGCTCTCATCAAACTTTTTAAAGAGAATGGTAAAACTCTTGGATACTCATATGGTGCTTCTATGATTGCTAGGACTGATAGAGAGCTTACTAAATCTATGGATATGCATGAGTATGTTAAGTGTGTGTGTCTTGGTAGAATTGATCATGCATCTAAGCCATCTACTATCCTAGCTCATCTTGCAAACTCTCATACTGATGTCATTAGTCCTCTCATTGTAGATTCTGGTGCATCTCATCATATGATTAGGGATGCTAGTCTAATTAAGAACATTGAACCTGCCAATGGTAATGTCATGATAGCTAATGGTGATAAGATACCTATTAAAGGGATAGGAATGCTTAAACTGTCCCATAAGGATTCAAAAGCTCTTTATATGTCTGAGCTTACTTCAAACTTGCTCTCTGTAAAGAAGTGTGCAACTGATCTGAATTGTAATGTCATATTCAGCCCTAACAGTGTGAAGTTTCAGGATATTAAGAGTAGCAAGATGCTGATAGCTTGCATATTTACATGTTTTTAGCATCCATATCTTATGCATTTTGATCATATAAGTTAGGCATTAGGCATGTTTAGATTCATTTTGCATTCATTTGTCCTTATCAGGTGTTGGAGTATGCTTTGGTCTGATTTGAGTTGTTTGGAAGCCTTATGGCCCCAAAAGAGATGAAGAATCATGTTTGGCCATGAAAAGAGAAGTCAAATCCATGTTCTGGTCAAGACAAAGATGAGCATAGACAGAGGCCTTAGAGATGTCACCTGCTGCTAAGATTTTGTGGAGACACTGCAAATTGAGTTAGCTTTTCAATGGAAGTGGTTTTAAGTCATTTGGACCTGTATTGGAGAAGCTATGATCAATTCACTTGAAGCATGTCAGGATGGCCGGGTAGAGACGGCCGGGTTCAAGCAGCCGGCCGGGAAAAGATCAGATGGATGGAAGTGGTCCGGTCCGGGATGACTGAGCCTGGGAGAGGCACCCGGTCGTTTGAGTGGTGCTGGAGGAGACCAGACCGGGGTGTCCAGTCCGGGTAGGAGCACCCGGACGATGAGAAGCTGACGGACGGCCGGGGAGACGCGTCCGGGTAGGAGCACCCGGTCGTGAAGAAGATGCTGAGACCGGGGTGAGACGATGGCCTGATGAACCCGGACGGAGCAAGGAAGGCGGCCAGCTGGACGGCCGGGTAACCTGGACCGGGTTGGATGGTTTTTATTCTCCCCTGGCCGAATTTTAAGCTTCATTCCCATTGGTTTAGACCAATTTAGCTTAAGGACTTTTTAGTAATTCCATTTTATGTTTCTAGGGCTTTCAAGCCTTGTATATATACTCCTTTATCTCCCAATTTGGGACTTGTCTCTTTTTCTCTCAAAAAACACTTTTGGATCTTGAATAAAGTTTGGATCTTGGAACCTTTTTCTTCTTTTATTCTTTTATTCTTGTGTTCTTGTGTTCTTGAGCTTTTGTTGCTCTCTAATCATGGTTAACCTTGAATCCATCATGGGTGTAAGGGAAATCATGTCTATTAGAGAGTAGATCATCTTAGGGTTCATGGGCTTGGGGGATTGAGAGTGATTAAGTGTAGATCCAAGGTGCTTAGTGTTAGATCTATCCTTTCCTTGCATTGATTTGGTGTTCTTAATGTTATATTTGGGTTGGCCTCTCAAACATAGAGCCATAAGCATTTCATGCCCGGAAGGTTTTCTATGAAATGCTTGAACCAACTCATCTATGCTTTTAGCTTGCTTTGCCTAAGGGATTAGTTGTCAAAGAAGCTAGGATTGCTATTAGACTCATTCTTTATGCTTGCTTTGATCATTACAGCTAAAGGGATTTGGTGTACTTGGGTGATCATTGCAAAAGAGCATTCATCTAGGGATAGAGCTTGCTTAGTTTTGTTGTCTAGGCATAAGGAATTAGATTGATTGAAAAGTTGGCATCTTGGATTGAAACTTAATCATTTGAGATCAAGACCCTTGCCCCATGAGTCCTATTGCTTCATATTGAAAGAGAGATCATTACTTTATTGCATTTTAGTTTAGTTTTAGTTCTAGTTCATTTCCCTCCACTCTTTTGATTGCACTTAGATTAAGCATAAACTTGCATTCCCTTTGCATTGAAATCACCTAGGATTGGTTCGACAATCTTTTATACTACATCATTTGATAAGGACCCTAGAAAAGTCCTACTATCAAATTGGCGCCGTTGCCAAGTTCTAGTTTGATTTTGACATTGGGATTTAGTCACTTGCTTGAGACTAAGTCTTGTTACATTTATCTTGTTACTAATTCCCTTTCAAGTGGTTGTTCTTTTGCAAGGTACATTCACAAGAGAGGAAGATCATGTCTCTTGACTTGGAATCAATGTTCAAGGCTATTTTAGAGAGTCAAGAAAGAATGATATCTAGAAGCTCCACTTATTGTGATAGAGCTTATGAGCCAACCACCCAATTGGAGTACCAACTACATGGAGACCTTGGTCAAGAAAGCCAATATGGATATGGTGAGAGATACCAACCTTGGGCTTTAGAGTATGAAGAACAAGAAGTCAAATCCCCTCAAGCCTCCAATGAAGAACACATCACCAACATGCTTGAGAAGTTGTTGGAGAATAAAGAAAGAGGAAGGTTTGAGATACAAAGGCAAATGAGCTCTCTTTCCACCAAGGTAGATGCTCATGGCAAGACTCTTAGCTCAAGGTTGGATGGAGTTATAACACATGTGGAGTCCATCAACAACAAACTCTATTACATGATTGAAGATCAAGAAGAAAGCATCACTCCCCTTTACAACACCAACACTTATGAAGAATGTTCCATGGATATGGAAGTTGATGTTGAAGAGGATGTTCAACTCAAGGATGGATTTCAACAAGAAGCTGAAGACTCTATACATGAGCTTGAATTACTCATTGGATACATGGTAGATGAGAATCTTGTGGTAAGATATGAAGACCAAGTTGAACACACTACATTCATGGGTTGTTCAACAAAGAGCAAGGATGAAGAAGTAAGCTTGGTTGGAAGAATCTTTGAAGATCTTTGTGATGATGGTTTGGTTGTTGAATGCATAGAGGAGATAAGAGAGATCTCATTGGTTATGGATGAGTTCTCAATCAAGGAGGAAACACATGTGAAGTTTACTTCCAAGGAAGGAACAAGGGGTGAAGAGTCTATGGAGAATCAAGTTCTTCACATTGAAGAATCCCTCAAAGATATGCACCAAGAAGAATCTCCTATGGACAAATCCTTTGCCTACCATTTTGGTATACTCCCCACCAAGGAGCTCATTGTTGATGATCCAAGGAAGGTACCCTTTGAAGAGATCAGGATGAATGAGTTTAGGGGTTGGTTCTATGATGAGTATGATCCTGGTGATCCGGTTTGGCAAGAAGGCTTTCACTACATTGGTATGGAGCCTAGACACACCAGCCTTCATTGGCCAAAGGAAGGAAAGTCAAGCTAGTGACTCAAAACCAGCTCACTTGGGAGGAAGTCTCATGGCTATCCTTTGTACATATTTCACTAGGATTTTTGGTTTTAAAGACCCTTGGGCTGATGAGGCAGGCAACCAGGCATTGCTCCCCTAGGCACCACACCCAACACACCAGTGGTATCACTCCAACCCTTCTTGTATATACATTTTACTTTTGTCTTGTTGGGGTATCTCCTTCTCTCTTACTCACACAGAGACTGTGTGATTTAAGTGTGGGGGAGGTACCAAGTATTGATCCTGTTTGCTTTGTGATTTTGAGTCTCATGCATTGCATTGTTCATTCATATTTGCATTAAAAAAAAATTGAATTTTTGAATCATGTAAATTGCATCACTTGCATCCTTAAGATTGAGTCTAGAGCATATAGGTTGCATTCACTTGCACACGGAGCATTGCCTTGTAAAGAACACTTGTTTGCACTGAATTTGGCACCCTAGTTAAGCATATCAAGTAGCTTAAGCATCTTTTGAAAAGCTTGCATGCTTTGAGCCTTGAAAACTCTTCTTGAAACTTGCTTGCTTGCTTGATATTGGCATTTTTCTTAAGACCAGCTCCATCCTGAACTTAGACTTGAATGAACTTAATTTCTCTTGCATATGGGCATTTGCATACTTGATCATGATCTCATACACATTTCGGTTATCTTTTCCCCATTGTACCACTCTTTGTTAACCCAAATGGCACTTCCATACCCTTGAACCCTATCCATTCTTTGAAGCCTACATTGATTTGCATGAGTGAGGCTTTTTCTGATAGTTTGTCATGTGCAAAATCTTGAGAGTATTGGGGGCGACATGGATTTGTTCTCATCTCTTGCTAGCATAGGGTCATCATTTGAGCTAGCTTCTAGGATGGTGAGTGGGGTTTTTGTTCCTTAGTGGTCTAATTCTTGGGTTTGGAATGTAACAATGTTGAGATTGATGAGCAAATGAGTATCATAAGAAAGAAGAACCCTAGGGACCTAAAATAGAAAGATAAAAAGCTCTTGATTGATGTTTTGACCTTCCCCCTTCATCTTGTGTTAAAAAAAAAAGAAAAGAAAAAGAAAATAAAAAAAAAAGAAAATGAAAAAAAAAAAAACAGAAAGAAAGATTCAATAAGATAGTGGGGAGGGGAAAACCAAAAGAGTTAGAGCTTAGAAAAATGAATAGAGGTCCTTAGTGGTTGAAACATGAGAAAGAGAGTTGTTCATTGGGTGAGTGATGTGAGAATGTTTTCAATTTTGGGTTATTGGATGAATAAAGGGGAGTAGATCTTGTAATCATTTAGGAATTGGGTAGAATGATGAGGATGGATCCATGTATGCATGAGTTGCTCCTAGTCTTAGATAAATTTTGCATAATGATCAAGCTCCTTGATTTTGAGTGATTGCCACCTTGAAATGATACATTGAACCCCCATTGTCATCCTTATTAGACCATTTGATCACCTAGCCAAATGATTGAGATCATGTGCCCATATGTGAGACTTCACCTTGTGTGTGTGTGTGTGAATCAATGTGAGGGCTGGTTAAGAGAACTTGTTGGTTGATAAGCATTGCATCTTGTGTAGAGCCATAAGGGTCATTGATAGGCCTTGTGAAGCTAGAGCATAATAAGAAGTTTTGCTCATGCTATTTGCTATGTTTCTTTAGGATGTCAAGTTGAGTGCTATGAGTGTTTCTTTTGGCTTTGCTTCCATCTCTATGTCTCTCCTCCTTGTGTTTTGAAAAGATTACTTGAGGACAAGTAAAGGTCTAGTGTGGGGGAGTTGATAGCTTGCATATTTACATGTTTTTAGCATCCATATCTTATGCATTTTGATCATATAAGTTAGGCATTAGGCATGTTTAGGTTCTTTTGCATTCATTTGTCCTTATCAGGTGTTGGAGTATGCTTTGGTGTGATTTGAGTTGTTTGGAAGCCTTATGGCCCCAAAAGAGATGAAGAATCATGTTTGGCCATGAAAAGAGAAGTCAAATCCATGTTCTGGTCAAGAAAAAGATGAGCATGGACAGAGGCCTTAGAGATGTCTACTGCTGCTAAGATTTTGTGGAGACACAGCAAATTGAGTTAGCTTTTCAATGGAAGTGGTTTCAAGTCATTTGGACCTGTATTGGAGAAGCTACGATGGCCGGGTAGAGACGGCCGGGTAGAGACGGCCGGGTTCAAGCAGCCGGCCGGGAAAAGATCAGATGGATGGAAGTGGTCCGGTCCGGGATGACTGAGCCTGGGAGAGGCACCCGGTTGTTTGAGTGGTGCTGGAGGAGACCGGACCGGGGTGTCCAGTCCGGGTAGGAGCACCCGGACGATGAGAAGCTGACGGACGGCCGGGGAGACGCGTCCGGGTAGGAGCACCAGGACGGGAGATCAAGGCGCGTCCAGACCGAGGGACGACCGGGGTGGCCTGTCCGGCTAGGAGTACCCGGTCGTGAAGAAGATGCTGAAGACCGGGGTGAGACGACCGGGGTGAGACGATGGCCTGATGAACCCGGACGGAGCAAGGAAGGCGGCCAGCTGGACGGCCGGGTAACCTGGACTAGGTTGGATGGTTTTGATTCTCCCCTGACCGAATTTTAAGCTTCATTCCCATTGGTTTAGACCAATTTATCTTAAGGACTTTTTAGTAATTTCATTTTATGTTTCTAGGGCTTTCAAGCCTTGTATATATACTCCTTTATCTCCCAATTTGGGACTTGTCTCTTTTTCTCTCAAAAAACACTTTTGGATCTTGAATAAAGTTTGGATCTTGGATCCTTTTTCTTCTTTTATTCTTTTATTCTTGTGTTCTTGTGTTCTTGAGCATTTGTTGCTCTCTAATCATGGTTAACCTTGAATCCATCATGGGTTTAAGGGAAATCATGTCTATTAGAGAGTAGATCATCTTAGGGTTCATGGGCTTGGGGGATTGAGAGTGATTAAGTGTAGATCCAAGGTGCTTAGTGTTAGATCTATCCTTTCCTTGCATTGATTTGGTGCTCTTAATGCTATATTTGGGTTGGCCTCTCAAACATAGAGCCATAGGCATTTCATGCCCGGAAGGTGTTCTATGAAATGCCTGAACCAACTCATCTATGCTTTTAGCTTGCTTTGCCTAAGGGATTAGTTGTCAAAGAAGCTAGGATTGCTATTAGACTCATTCTTTATGCTTGCTTTGATCATTACAGCTAAAGGGATTTGGTGTACTTGGGTGATCATTGCAAAAGAGCATTCATCTAGGGATAGAGCTTGCTTAGTTTTGTTGTCTAGGCATAAGGAATTAGATTGATTGAAAAGTTGGCATCTTGGATTGAAAATTAATCATTTGAGATCAAGACCCTTGCCCCATGAGTCCTATTGCTTCATATTGAAAGAGAGATCATTACTTTATTGCATTTTAGTTTAGTTTTAGTTCTAGTTCATTTCCCTCCACTCTTTTGATTGCACTTAGATTAAGCATAGACTTGCATTCCCTTTTCATTGAAATCACCTAGGATTGGTTCGACAATCTTTTATACTACATCATTTGATAAGGACCCTAGAAAAGTCCTACTATCAGATGCTCGGAAGTGGTGTGACCAAGGGAGACTTATATATGCTTGAAGATATCACTCCCATTTCAAATTTTAGTTGTTCTTTTTCTTCTGTTTCTACTAGTCTTAGTAACAATGCATTGTGGCATGCTAGACTAGGACACCCTCATAATAAGGCTTTAAAACTGATGTTGCCAGGTGTTTCTTATGAGAATAAAGATTGTGAAGCTTGTATTTTAGGCAAGCATTGTAAAACTGTTTTTCCCAAGTCTACTACTGTTTATGAAAAGTGTTTTGATCTCATTCATTCTGATGTGTGGACTGCACTTTGTTTATCTAGGGAAAATCAGAAGTATTATGTCATTTTCATTGATGAAAATCCAAATACACCTTGTTAACTTTAATTCCAACCAAAGATAGGGTTCTTGATGCATTTAGAAACTTTCAATCTTATGTGACTAACCATTATCAAGCCAAGATTAAGATTTTCAGGTCTGATAATGGAGGAGAGTATACTGGTCATGCATTCAAGCAACACCTATCTCAGCATGGGATACTTCACCAGACTAGTTGTCCATACACCCCACAGCAGAATGGAGTGGCTGAGAGAAAGAATCGACACTTGATGGAAGTTGCCAGGTCCTTGCTGTTTCAATATAATGTGCCTACGAGGTTCTGGAGTGATGTTGTGGTCACTGCTTGCTACTTGATTTCCCGGACGCCAACTCTGATCCTACAAGGGCAGTCTCCATTTGAGGTCCTTAACAAGTACAAGCCGGTTTTGAAGCATCTAAAGGTCTTTGGGTGTCTATGCTATGTGATGGTTCCAGGAGAGTTGAGAAACAAGCTGGAAGCCAAGAGAATCAAGGCTATGTTCATTGGATACTCATCAGGCCAGAAAGGGTACAAATGTTATGATCAAGATACTAGACGTGTGATGGTCTCTAGAGAAGTGAAGTTTGTGGAAGAAAGAGGGTACTATGAGGAGAAGAACCAAGAAGAATTGAAGGACCTGACCTCAGATAGGGCGTCTATCTTGAGGACAATCTTGGAGAACCTTGGGATCAATGTGAACCAAGGCCAGCAAGGTGGAGGTAGAGCATCCCGGGAGGCGCCTACAACTGATAATGTTCATGTTCCCAACCTTGTTCGTGAGGGGGGGAAGTGAATCAGAAACTTTTAACCAAGGAAGGGAAGAGAGCACGAGGGGTCAAGAGAGTTCTAATTCTCATGATCAAGGTGGTGATCAAGGTGGAGAACCTAGAGATCATCAAGAAGAAGCTGAAGCAAGTCAGCCAGAAGAAGTGGAACCTAGTGGAGATGCGCAAGAGGAGGAAGTCCAAGATGAGCAATCACCACAACCAGTTCAAGGTTCACAATTAAGGAGAAGCACAAGGCTGAGGATGGATCCTTCCAACTGGGTAAACACTCGTGTGTACTACAATGCCCAGGCTGTGAAGCATCCATCCCAAGCTGTGTGTTCCTTCTCTCAATATCCAGAAGAACATTATGCCTTTCAAGTGAGCTTGGATGAGAGTTATGTGCCAAGAATCTATGAAGAGGCCATGCTGATACAAGAATGGAGGGATTCGGTTAATGCTGAGGCTGATGCCATGATTAAAAATGAAACATGGTATGAAAGTGTTTTGCCAAAGGTGAAGAAGGCAGTGTCTAGTAGATGGATCTTCACTATTAAATATCTTCCAAATGGGGAGATAGATAGGCGCAAGACTAGACTGGTAGCAAGAGGCTTCACACAAAACATATGGAGAGGACTATATTGATACCTTTCCTGTTGCCAAGCTGCACACCATCCGGATAGTACTTTCTTTGGCTGTGAACCTTGAGTGGGATCTATGGAAGATGGATGTGAAGAATGCCTTCTTACAAGGAGAACTTGAAGATGAAGTCTATATGCATCCACCTCCTGGTCTTGAACATCTTGTGAAGAAGGGCAATGTTTTGAGATTGAAGAAAGCCATCTATGGTGTTAAGCAATCTCCTAGAGCTTGGTATCACAAGCTAAGCACAACCTTGAATGGAATAGGCTTCAGGAAGTCTGAACTTGACCACACCCTCTTCACACTGGTCACTCCCTCAGGTATCATTGTTCTCCTTGTGTATGTTGATGATATCATCATCACTGGTAGTGATAAAGATGGTATCAAGGCTACCAAGGAGTTTAGGCTTCAGGAAGTCTGAACTTGACCACACCCTCTTCACACTGGTCACTCCCTCAGGTATCATTGTTCTCCTTGTGTATGTTGATGATATCATCATCACTGGTAGTGATAAAGATGGTATCAAGGCTACCAAGGAGTTTCTTAAATCTGTTTTGAGATTAAAGACTTGGGAGAGATGAAGTACTTTCTTGGTATTGAGCTGTGTAGAGCCAAGGAAGGATTATTCATCTCTCAAAGGAAATATACACTTGATCTTTTGAAAGATGCAGGTGCTTATGGAGGAAAGACAGCCAAGATGCCCATAGAAGATGGGTATAAGGTTCCACGTGAGGGGGAGCCTGAGGAGAGCAAGCCTTTCCATGATCCAAAGCTTTATAGAAAGCTAGTGGGTAAGCTTATCTACTTAACTATCACACGGCCTGATATTTGCTTTGCTGTGAATCAGGTGAGCCAGCATATACAAGCTCCAAAGGAGCATCACTGGCGTATGGTAGAAAGGGTGCTGATGTACCTGAATGGAACACAAGACCTTGGTGCGTGGATGGGCTGCAACAAAAGCACAGAAGTGGTGGGCTATTGTGATGCAGACTGGGCAGGAGATAGAGCTGATAGAAGATCAACAACCGGCTATTGTACATTCATTGGTGGGAACCTAGTTACTTGGAAGAGTAAGAAGCAGAAGGTAGTCTCTTGCTCAAGTGCAGAAGCCGAGTATAGAGCTATGCTGAAGCTAACCAACGAGCTGGTATGGATCAAAGGAAAGGCATACTGAAACACTTGGAGGTTGATCAAGCAGCTCCCATGACAATGCATTGTGACAACCAGGCTGTCATCCATATAGCCTCCAAGCTCCCATGTCAATGCATTGTGACAACCAGGCTGCCATCCATATAGCCTCCAACTCAGTCTTCCATGAGAGGACCAAGCACATTGAAGTTTATTGCCACAAGGTGAGGCAAATGATTGTGCTTGGAGTGATCCTACCATGATACACCAAGAGTGAAGATCAGTTGGTTTATGTTTTCACCAAGGCTGCAAGAAAAAAGACAATGGAGTCCATCCACATCAGGTTGGGACTCATTGATCTTGGCAAGAAGAGCTAGAGCCCCTTGCCATGAGGTCTTTACTCTTTTTCCCTCATCAAAGTTTTTTCCCAATGGGTTTTCTTTGGTGAGGTTTTTAATGAGGAAGATCTCATGGCTGTCCAAGCTTGACTTGTTCCACATGGTCAAGCTTGAGGGGGAGTATTGAGATTAGAAGAAGATATGGAGTTTTGAGGTAGCTTGAGTTGAGAAAGTTACCACAGTAAAAAATAGTTACTGTGGTAAAAATAGTAAAGAAGAAGTTACCATGGTGAAAGGAGTTACCTAAGTGGGAAATGGTGAAGTTAGTTTTCCGGAAAGTGAAGGAGCAAAGCTAAGGGTAGTGACCGTTTATGGATAAGGTGAGACTCGCCTTTACAGGCTGTCTAAGACTGGAAAGGCACAAGGCATCAAGAGAAGATGCTAAAGGGATCAAACGTGTGGTTGCTGCCATTGGCTGGATTCAAATATGCGCTCCCCCTTAGGCTGACTTCACATGCTTAGTATAGTAACTTTGATTATGAAAACCCTTGTATCTCCTCACTATATATATTGTAACCTCATCATTAATATAAGCTAAGCAAGTTATGAGAGTCTTCTAAAGTCTTAAAATGTCTCTCTAGTCTCTCTAATCTCATTTCAATCTCTTAATCTCTTAATCTCTACTTTAATCTCTCTTAAACTCTCTCTTTACTCTCTTTTGTTATTCTAGAACTACAAAATTTTACCTCTGGCCGAAAGAATTTGTGATCCACACTGATCATGAATCTCTCAAACACCTGAAGGGACAACACAAGCTCAACAAGAGACACGCCAAATGGGTAGAATTCCTTGAAACTTTTCCTTATGTAATCCACTACAAGCAAGGTAAGGAAAACCTTGTTGCTGATGCTTTGTCTAGAAGATATACCCTGTTTTCATCTATGGAAACTAAGCTGTTAGGATTTGAGCAGATTAAATCCTATTATGATCATGATCCTGACTTTAGGGATATCTATCAAGACTTTGAAAAACATACTAGTGGTGATTACTACCAGGCTGATGGGTTTTTGTTTTTTAAAAATCGCCTATGTCTTCCTAATTACTCTTTGAGAGATGTATGTCAGGGAAGCTCATGGAGGAGGACTGATGGGGCACTTTGGTATAGCCAAGACGTACAGCACCCTAAAAGAACACTTCTATTGGCCGAGCATGAAGAAGGAGGTGGAGAAAATCTGTAGAAGGTGCGTTGTATGCGTCCAGGCCAAAGCTAAGGCTCGTCCACAAGGTTTGTATACTCCTCTTCCTATACCAACTGCACCTTGGGTCGACATTTCCTTGGATTTTGTACTTGGTTTGCCTAGGATTAAGAGAGGTAGAGATTCTATCTTTCTTGTTGTAGATAGGTTCTCAAAAATGGCTCACTTCATACCTAGTCATCAAACTGATAATGCTGTGATGGTCGCTAATTTGTTCTTTAGAGAAGTAGTGAGACTGCATGGAATGCCTAGAACCGTAGTGTCTGATAGGGATACTAAGTTCTTGAGTCATTTTTGGAAAACTCTGTGGTCTAAACTAGGAACTAAGTTGATGTTTTCTACTACTTGTCATCCACAAACTGATGGGCAGACTGAGGTAATTAATAGAATTTTGTCTACTCTCTTACGTACCATTGTTAAAAAGAATCTTAAGTCTTGGGAAGATTGCTTACCACATGTTGAGTTTGCATACAACCATTCGGTTCATAGAGCTACAAAATTTTCTCCTTTTCAAGTTGTGTATGGTTTTAATCCTTTGACTCCATTGGATTTGTTTCCTTTGCCTATCAGTGAACAAGCTAACCTTGATGGCAAAGCCAAGGCCGAGTTTGTTGTTTCATTGCATAAGCAGGTAAAGAAGAACATAGAAGAAAGGACCAAGGAGTATGAGAAATTTGCAAACAGAGGCCGTAGACAACTTGTGTTGAAACCAGGAGATTGGGTTTGGGTGCACCTAAGAAAAGATAGATTTCCGGCTGAAAGGAAATCCAAACTTATGCCAAGAACTGATGGTCCATTTCAAGTTCTTAAGAGAATCAATGACAATGCTTATGAACTTGATCTGAAAGGTAAGTATAACGTGAGTCCTACTTTCAATGTTGCTGATCTTATTCCTTATGTTGCAGATGGTTCGGATTTGGGGTCAAATCCTTTTAAAGGAGGATGAGGGCATGATGCAACCATGGCCAATCTAGATGCTTATTTTGAGCTGGTTGAACTGGATGAGGCTGAACCCTGAGCTGAACTGATTTAGCTGGATGAGACTGACCCAGGAGTGGACGAGCTAGAAGAGAATGAGGACGAGCTGGACGATGGTCCATCCATGGAAGCTGTTCGATCCATTACCAAACCCAAGCAAGCCCAAGACCCATTCTACATATCTAGCGGGCCAGTAACTCGATCACAAACCAAAAGGATCAAGGAAGCAATTGTGGGTTTGGTTTGCTTTAAACCAAACTTGGATGCAATCAAAGATCAAGACCAAACCGAAGTCAAGATGTTCAATTACTCAGTCGTTGGTCTTGCATAGTTTTTCTCTTATTCTTTTTCGATTTCTACAAGTTATAAGTCTTAGCTTATGTTTTCAATAAGTCAAAACCGTGTTGTAAGTTCTACAAATACTCTTTGTCGATTTCAGATCAATCTATTCAATCTTTTTATCAAAAATCTTTTAAAACTTGTGAATCCTTTGTTCATTCTTGAACATTGTTTGCTTAGGAATCAAATCCTCTGCAATTCGCCTTTAGATCAAGTCCGAGCGGTGACCTGCTCGATCTTAGGCACTTCGAACAAGTACTTGGTCTTTCCATCGACCTTGTGCTGAAGATCCATCATCATCTCTACCTATTTCCATCATTCATCGTTCATAGACCTATTCTGTTCACCAAAAACCATTGTTCTATCATTCCATCAAAAGCACAAACCGAAATCACCCTCGCAATGATCAGTCTAAGGGATTCAATCCGATCAGGATTACATCACTTGGAATCATAGAACTCACATCTAAATGACTTTCCTATCATGGAGACTTCTACTCTTTTTCCTTGGCACCCTCTTGTTTGGAACCTTGAGACGAAGGCTAGCTCAAGGTTTTAATGAGGGAAGTTCTTCATGATTCCAAGCTTGACTGGTTCCCAAAGTCAAGCTTGAGGGGGAGTGTTGAGATGAAGAATGTGGGAACCGAAATTTGCACTGTCAATTTTAGTTGATTTGGAGGAAAGCCAAGTGAACCTAGCCTTCCCTGAAGGTCCCGGTTATCTTCTGGGCCACACACGACACAATCAATACGACGGAAGGATAAACAAAATGGAATATAAAAGTCGCAAGAAAAAAGATAGAGCAAAAGATCTCATTTCCGAATCCGCGTTTGAGCGTGAACAACAGGTAAGAGCCTCAGCTACGAGAGCTGTCGGCAAGTTTGCTAGTCTAGCAACCTAAGTTCTAACCTAGTTGAGTCGCAACTCGCTAGTAAAGACGGAAAAAAGTGCCTAAGTTTCTCTAAGTGCTATGTTGCTCTGAAAAAGTTCTCTCTTTGCTCCTCGCCCCAAGCTCTCCTTATATACTCCTCTTTAAGACGGTCTATTCTTCCTTTGGGCCGAACCTATCGCGAATTGGGCGTCTTTCCATTTCCGTCAGTCTTCATGTTTATCGGGAAACTTGACATTTATCTTCAAGAAACTTCATATTTATCTTCGGGAAACTTGACGTTTATCTCTTTATGTTAAGATAAACATGGGCAGTTATGTCCCTTTCGAATTGATTTTCTGGTAAATTGTAAGTGGGCCGTTTTGGTCGCGTTCGGCCTTCTGGGGCCGTGGTTTCGACCGTGGACGTTTTACGATTTTCCGAGAAACCAGCCTGCCATGGTACTTGTTTTACCGAAGGAACCCCAACTCACCGTATAGTGTAGATGACTGGTGTTTTTAGAATTACCGTGATTGTTTAATACGATGAATCGAAATCCATTCGTCAACCGAACCTTTGGTGGTCTCTCGAAGCTTTCCCGATTTATTTCGACCAAGACGAAATGGGGTTCTTGGGTTTCGTGTCTCCAAGGAGTTGAACGGTGAGTCTTCGAGCAAGGATACAAAATGCATAGTTGGACTAGTTTGTTGAGACGGTCTTGCGGGAAGAAGATCGCACATGTCGAGTGGTCCGTACGCGGGCGCCCGGGACTTGGACATGGATGCTGGCGCCGGCACCCGTGACCAGCACGGGCGAGCTGGCGCCCGGTGCCCGTGACCAGCACGGGCGAGCTGGCGCCCGGCGCCCGTGACCAGCACGGGCGAGCTGGCGCTGATGGAAGGACTTTTCTAAGGTCCTAACAAATGATATAGTATATAAGATTATCAAACCAGTTCTAAGTGACCACAAAGCAAAGGGAATGCAAGTCTATGCTTAATCTAAATGCAATCATTAAAAAGGATGATTATTAAACTAAGACAATAAGCAAAATGCAACAAAAGTAAAACTTTCTTTCTTATGAGGAGAGTGAGACCCATGGGTATAGGGACTTGATTTCAAATGATTAAGATTCAATCCAAGATACTAACTTTTCAATCAATCTAATTCCTTATGCCTAGACAACAAAACTAAGCAAGCTCTATCTCTAGATGGATGCTCTTTTGCAATGATCACCCAAGTACACCAAATCTCTTTGGCTGTAATGATCAAAGCAAGCATAAAGAATGAGTCTAATAGCAATCCTAGCTTCTATGACAACTAATCTCTTTGGCAAAGCAAGCTAAAAGCATAGATGAGTTGGTTTAGGCATTTCATAGAACACCTTTCGGGCATGAAATGCCTATGGCTCTATGCTTGAGAGGCCAACCCAAATATAGCATTAAGAACACCAAATCAATGCAAGGAAAGGATAGATCTAACACTAAGCACCTTGGATCTACACTTAACCACTCTCAATCACCCTAACCCATGGATCTTAAATGGATCTACTCACTAATCCACTTGCTTACTCTTAACCCATGAGAGATTCAAGCTTAAACATGTAGAGAAAGAAAGGAGATGAAATCAAGCAATCAAGAATATAAAGATGAGAAGAGATTATGAATCCAAGATGAAACTTTACTCAAAGGGTTTGTATTCTTAGATAGAAAATAACATAAGTCCCAAACTAGGGATAATAAGAGTATTTATAGTAGGCTTAAGAGCCATAATAACATAGAAGCAAAATGACTAAAAAGCCCTTAGAAGATTAATGGTCTAAGCCAATCAAAAGGCTCCAAAAGGAAGAAGCTCAGATACCCTGGTCGGATGGGCATCGACTAGGTCGGGTATGACCACCCGGGTGTGAAATCTCGACCAGGCCGTCCAAGCCGTGCGGGTCGTGCTGCTCGAGTCTTCATGGCTGGATGTGAGGCTACGCGGGTCGTCTTGCTCGAGTGTGCTGAGGTCGAGTGGAGTGGTACGCGGGCGAGGGAGGTCGGGTGTGATCGGCCGCGTCTTGATCCTGGGCGTTCTCCATCGTCAGGCCGTGCGGGTTGTCTTCCTCGGGTGTGTCCGTTCGCGTCTTGTCCTAGGCGTTCGTCGCTACCGGGTGTGCTCGCACGCGGGTGGCGTCAAGTCGGATGTGGACATCCGGATGTGCTCGCACGCGGGTAACTTCATCCGGGTGTCCAGGCCGCGTACGTGCTGTCTGTTCCCGCGGTCAGACCGTGCGGGTTGTCGAGGACGCGTAAGTCCATCCGGGTGCTTCATCATCCAGCATCTCTCCCTCGTCCCGTGCGGGTTGGTCAGGTCGAGTGTGCTGACCCGGGTGCCTTGACATGCCTCCACTCAAATGATCATAACTCCTCCAATATGGCTTCAAATGGCTTGGAACCACTCCCATTGGAAAGCTAACTCAAAATTTTATGTCTCCACCAAATCTTAGCATAAAAAGACTTCTCTTTGGCCATCGTCCATGCTCATCTTTCACCCTTCCTCTTTGTAACAAAGTACCCCCAAACACCTTCAATATCTCCAAAGTACACTCCAAGACCTGATAAAGACTCATGAATGCAAAAATGAATCTAAATATGCCTAATGCCTAATCTAGAAGGGATAAAATGCACAAAATGGAAAGCTAAAACAATGAAAATATGCAAGACATCAACTCCCCCACACTAGTCCTTTACTTGTCCACTAGTAAACTAGCAAGGACTAAGGAGGAGAGGTTTGAAGGAGGGGACTCATAGCCAAAAGAATGCTCTTCTTAGTTCTCAACTTAATAACCTTATACAATCATACCAACTAGCTAGAGCAAGCACTCAATCCAACTCTAACTTCTCAAGGCCTATCTTAACTCGTTTGATCCCTACACTTACTCATCATGAATCCACAATCCACAAATCTACTTGCTCTCTAACAATCATTAAGCAAACTCGAAAGATCTCTTGCAAATGGTCAAATGGTCCAAGTCATTTGGTTTGGTGAGAAAGGCTTTGATGCAAAACAAATCAAGTAGTTCAAGAAGGATCTTTGAAGGTGGTTTACTCTCAAAACAAAGTAGCCTTGACATTGCACATAATATATCTGAGAAAGGGATCAACTTATGCATACAATGCTCAATCTCCGTTGTTCTACCCTTTTCCCAAATACATAAGTTATATCCATGTTCCCAATGTCAAAACCACTCACATCTCTCACCCAAAGATTCCCCCAAAACACTCAAGATATTTTCTCATTAAGAACTCTTTCTTATTGAAGTCTAAAAGGGATTTTCACTCTTTAAACTCTTATCAGCTCTATCTTTAAACATTGCTAGCCCCCTTTTCATTATTCTTTTTTTTCTCTTTTTTTTTTCTTTTTCTTTTTCTAGAGCTTAGAACTATTATTTCTCTTATCCCTTCTAGACTAAATCACTTATTAACTTGGAGTTCTTTGATTTAATCTTTTCTTTCAAAAACTTTTCTCATTCCCAAGATCACACCTTACAACACTCACCCCCCATCCTAAAAGCTAGACAATATGAGTGTCTAATCTAGCTAAAATGGAGATCAAGCATTGTCGTTCCCAATACTCTCAACATTATGCACATGTAAAGCTTTCCAAAGAAGGCCTCACTCAACAAACAATGAAGGCTTGAAAGGAGGTAAGGGTTTAAGGGTGTGGAGTACCACTTGAGTTTGTCCAAAAAGATAGGCGAAGAATGGGAGGGACAACTCAAGTGTTCTATCCATGACTTAGTACACAAGGGATCATGAGAAAGAGACATAGAGTCTAAATATGACAGGAGCAAACTTCAAAGAGAGAGCATCAATCAATCAAATAAGCTTTACGAAGAGTTTTCAAGGCTCAAAGTTTACAAGCTATCCTAAGAATGCTCAAGCTACTTACTATGATTATAAAGGCTATCACTTTAAGAACTTAGCACGAGCATCTTTACAAGGCAACTAGGATGGTGAGTGGGGTTTTTGTTCCTTAATGGTTTATATCTTGGGTTTGGAATGTAACAATGTTGAGATTGATGAACAAATGAGTATCATAAGAAAGAAGAACCCTAGGGACCTAGAATAGATAGATTAGAAGCTCTAATTGATGTTTTGACCTTCCCCCTTCATGTTAAAAAAAAAAGAGAAAAGAAAAGAAAAAGAAAAGAAAAAGAAAAAGAAAAAAAAAAAAGAAAAAAAAAGAAAGAAAGATTCAATAAGATAGTGGGGAAGGGAAAACCAAAAGAGTTAGAGCTTAGAAAAATGAATAGAGGTCCTTAGTGGTTGAATCATGAGAAAGAGAGTTGTTCATTGGGTGAGTGATGTGAGAATGTTTTTCATTTTGGGTTATGGGATGAATAAAGGGGAGTAGATCTTGTAATCACTTAGGAATTGGGTAGAATGATGAGGATGGATCCATGTATGCATGAATTGCTCCTAGTCTTAGATAAATTTTGCATAATGATCAAGCTCCTTGATTTTGAGTGATTTCCACCGTGAAATGATGCATTGAACCCCCATTATCATCCATATTAGACCATTTGATCACCTAGTCAGATGATTGAGATCATATGCCCATTTGTGAGACTTCACCTTGTGTGTGTGTGTGAATCAAGGTGAGGGCTGGTTAAGAGAACTTGTTGGTTGATAAGCATTGCATCTTGTGTAGAGGCATAAGAGTCATTGATAGGCCTTGTGAAGCTAGAGCATAATAAGAAGTTTTGCTCATGCTATTTGCTATGTTTCTTTAGGATGTCAAGTTGAGTGCTATGAGTGTTTCTTTTGGCTTTGCTTCCATCCCTATGTCTCTCCTCCTTGTGTTTTGAAAAAAAAATTACTTGAGGACAAGTAAAGGTCTAGTGTGGGGGAGTTGATAGCTTGCATATTTACATGTTTTTAGCATCCATATCTTATGCATTTTGATCATATAAGTTAGGCATTAGGCATGTTTAGGTCCATTTTGCATTCATTTGTCCTTATCAGGTGTTGGAGTATGCTTTGGTGTGATTTGAGGTGTTTGGAAGCCTTATGGCCCCAAAAGAGATGAAGAATCATGTTTGGCCATGAAAAGAGAAGTCAATCCATGATCTGGTCAAGACAAAGCTGAGCATCGACAGAGGCCTTAGAGATGTCTCCTGCTGCTTAGATTTTGCGGAGACACAGAAAATTGAGTTTGCTTTCCAATGGAAGTAGTTTCAAGTCATTTGGACCTGTATTGGAAGAGTTATGATCAATTCACTTGAAGCATGTCAGGCTGGCCGGGTAGAGACAGCCGGGTTCACGCAGCCGGCCGGGAAAAGAACAGATGGATGGAAGTGGTCCAGTACGGGATGACTGAGCCTGGGAGAGGCACCCGGTCGTTTGAGTGGTGCTGGAGGAGACCAGACCGGGGTGGCCAGTCCGGGAAGGGACACCCGGTCGGCAGAGATGGATCAAAGGACACCCGGACGGCCGGGAAGGAGGAACCGGGGAACATAACCCAGACGGGCTGGACAGAGGCCAAGGCAAGCTTGGACCGGGGTGGCCAGACTGGGTTGGGATAGGCTGGTTCACCCCTGACCGAAAATTCAACCCCTCTTCCCATTGGTTGAAGGCATTTTGCTTAAGGACTTTTTAGTAATCTTGTTTTATGTTTCTAGGGCTTTTAAGCCTAACTATAAGTACCCTTGTTGTCCCTAATTTGGGACTTATGTTATTTTCTTTCTAAGAACACAAACCTTGGAGAAATTTTTATCTTTGAATCTTATTCTCATCTTGTGTTCTTGATTGTTTAATTTCATCTCTTTTCTTTATCTACATGTTTAAGCTTAAATCTCTCATGGGTTTAAGAGTAAGCATGTGGATTAGTGAGTAGATTCATTTAAAATCCATGGGTTAGGGTGATTGAGAGTGGTTAAGTGTAGATCCAAGGTGCTTAGTGTTAGATCTATCCTTTCCTTGCATTGATTTGGTGTTCTTAATGCTATATTTGGGTTGGCCTCTCAAACATAGAGCCATAGGCATTTCATGCCCGGAAGATGTTCTATGAAATGCCTGAACCAACTCATCTATGCTTTTAGCTTGCTTTGCCTAAGGGATTAGTTGTCAAAGAAGCTAGGATTGCTATTAGACTCATTCTCCATGTTTGCTTTGATCATTACAGCCAAAGGGATTTGGTGTACTTGGGTGATCATTGCAAAAGAGCATTCATCTAGGGATAGAGCTTGCTTAGTTTTGTTGTCTAGGCATAAGGAATTAGATTGATTGAAAAGTTGGCATCTTGGATTGAACCTTAATCATTTGAGATAAAGTCCCTATACCCATGGGTCTCATCTCCTCATAAAGAAAGAAAGATTTATATTTTCTTGCATTCTAGACATTGTCTTAGTTTAATAATCATCTCCTTAAATGATTGCATTTAGATTAAGCATAGACTTGCATTTCCTCTGCTTTATGGTCACTTAGAACTGGTTTGACAATCTTATATACTACATCATTTGATTAGGACCTTAGAAAAGTCCTTTCATCACATATCACCCCCTGTGATAATCAGGTCATCTACATACACCAATATCACAATGATTCCTGATGGTCCTGTCAATATGAAGAGAGTATGATCAAGTTCAGACTTCCTGAACCCTCTCCCATTAAGTGTTGTACTCAACTTTTTGTACCAAGCTCTAGGTGACTGCTTCAGCCCATATATTGCTTTCTTCAACCTCAACACATTTCCTGGCTTCACTAGATGCTCAAGACCAGGAGGTGGTAGCATGTATACCTCGTCTTCCAGCTAACCTTGCAAGAAAGCATTCTTTACATCCATTTGCCACAAGTCCCATTCAAGATTCACAGTAAGAGATAGGACTATCTGAATGGTGTGAAGCTGAGAGACTGGTGCAAAGGTGTCAATATAATCTTCTCCAAAGCAAATCACCCAAGGAGAAGATGGCAAGGAGATTGTAGTGGTAGATGAAGGCAAATGGGATCAGGAAGATCTCATGGTGCTGTCTATCTTGCATAACTCTCTTGATGGTCCTCTTATGGACACTTACTCACACTGTGCAACCCCAAAGCAGTTGTGGGATACTTTTCAAAGAGTGTATGGCAACACTTCAAACCTCACCAGAATCTATGAAGTGAAGAGAGCCATCAACAACTTGCAGCAAGAAGAAGGGGACTTCACCAAGCATCTTGGGAAGTATAGCCAGCTGTGGTCCGAGCTGGAGATGCTAAGACCAAGCACCACTGATCCTGATACACTAGAAGCTAGTCGTGAGCAAGATAAAATCTTTGGACTACTTCTCACACTCAGCCCAAGCTTCACTGATGTGGTCAGGCACATTTTGAGAGAAAAAAGAGCTTCCAAGCTATGATGAAGTGTGTGCTCAACTTCAAAAGGAGATATGCCCAGATGGTCTCTTTGGTGGTGGAAAAGGGGAGCTGTCTATGGCACATAAGGCTGAGAAGATTGAGAGTTCATCAGCTAACAAAGCTTACTTCAAACCAAGGAGAGGAAGAGACAAGACAGTGACTTGTGAGCATTGCAAGAAGCAAGGACACTCCAAAGCCAACTGCTGGATCCTTCACCCTCATCTAAGGCCAGCCTCAGCCAACAAATACAGCCAGGCCAGAGCACAGGAAGCTGTGGGAACCGAAATTCACACCGTCAATTTCTGATAAGTAAGATTGCGGAGGAAAGCCAAGTAAACCCGACTTTCCTTGAAGGTCCGGATTCTCTGCGTTGCCACACGAAATCGATAAAGTAAACAGAAGACAAAGATGGGAATTGTAATATTTGCCCGAAGGCGTTTTATTAGATGAAAGATACGAGTACAAGGATTCTCCGAAAGACAGAGAGATTTGCGATTAAAGAAAAAGATAGAGTCGCAGGCAGCCAAACGTCCTAAGCCTTGCTCCGCTAGTCTAACCACCTAAACCCTAGTTCTTCTAAGCTAGCAGGATGCTCTAAGTCTAATTTTCGGATCCCCTTCTCCTCTGCTCTTGCTCTCCTTATATACCCGCTCCTAGGCCGGTTTGCCTTAAGATGATGGACCTCGCCTTTGGGCCCAAGCTTATCTCTTCAGGAAATATTCCATTTTTGTCGGTCTTCGTAATTATCCTCGAGTTTTCCGCTATTTTTCGGTGACTTGATGTTTATCCGACGTTCGGGAAATCGGATAAACCGTCTTAGCCTGATTGGGCCTGAATTCTTAAAACCGTAAGTAAATCCGTGGACTTGTCTTAAGTCGTTGAACGTTTTATATGATTACTCGGAAAGACTATCTTTCTCGTAAAATAAACCGTATAGCTTAAAGGATCGATGTTCAAGTTAATCGATCTCCGTCGGTTCCGGCCAAGCTCCATCGGTTCCGGCCAGCCAAGCTCCGGTCGTTCAGGCCGTTCAGGAAGAAACTCCGTCCTCATTGATGGGTTTGATTCTTTCAAGGCTAAGCTATCCCGGCGCAGTGTTGCGAAAGGCTCAAAGTGGGCGAGGACTGAGACGCCCGATGTTCCTTCCGCGGCTCCAAATCCTTTGCCTGTTTCTCCGATCTCTTTGCCTGCTCCTTCGGTCCCTTCGTCTGTTCTTCCGGTTCCCAGCCCCGAAGTCCCATCCGATGCCCTCCAGTCTGCGGAAGGGGCTATTGTTCCCGAACAGACTCTTGATGTTCAGGTCCATCCATCGGGTTCTTCGACTGCTCCGATCGTGATCTCCGGAAGAGAGGATGCGATAGAATCTGCACCTCTTCCCCCGGCGAAGAGGGAACTCGTCTTGGGACTGCCAGCGGCTGGTGCCGCGCCGTTGCCCAAGGGAAGGGGAAGGGCTGGTGCGGCATCCAGAGCGAAAAAGAAGCGGGGTGCGAAGAGCGAGGAGAGCGAACTCTTAGAGACGTTGGCGCGTCATCGTTCCAAGGTTCGATTTTAATATGTCTGCAATTCTTGTATCGCTTTCTTTTCTTTTACGATGATACTTACCCCTTCTTTTTTGCGGACAGTTTGTGTCGCTGATTGACCGAATGCTTGGCAAGTGCGGGTCGGAAGTCATTCGTCTATCGAAGGAATTGGAGTCGTCGCAGGAAGCGCTGAAGCGTACTAAGGCTGCATTGCAGACTGCCGAGGACACCCTTGCTGCCCAGACGTCCCAGCTTGAGGTTCGTATCAGCGATCTTGAGCGTGACCTTGGAAGACCGCGAGTTCGCTACTCAAGGTGAAGAAGGAGAAGAAGAGCAAATCGTCGGAAGTCCGCCGCCTTCAGCAGAAGGTCCAGACTCATGAGGAGATGAACGCCCGTAGATCCTTGGAGGTTGCCAATGCCCGCGACGAATTCTTTGGTCTTCTGACGAGGATGGCCACCCTGTTTGAGTCCTTGATAGCCATCCGCAAGAGGGACTTGGCTTTATCGGGGATCGAGGGGAGTTTGAATGAGCTCGAGTTGCTTCGAGGTAATGAGGCCCCGTCTTTGGACTTGGAGGAAGCCAGACTATCGTCCTGCAAAGGAGAGTGGGCGGCCACCGAGGGAGATTTCGATTCAATCCTTGTCGGCCTGCAAGCCGAATGCACCCTTGCGCCGACCTCCGAAGACTCAGAAGATCAGGAGCGCACGGGAGAAGATTGCGAGGCTGGCGTGGACGAGGCGGGTAGTTGCGATGCGACCGAGGGAGGCGACGGCGAGGCTATCCCTATCGCGAGTGAGGATGAAGGTGACGCTCCTGGGAGCGTCTAGGTTTATCAATACCTTCTTGGATTTTTGTTTTATATGTGTTTCGGCCGTTAAGAGGCCATGATGTATTTACCGGGACTGGCCGTTGGTGGCTTCGAATCCCTGCCCCTTTTTGGGGTTTTGTTTGAACTTTTGCGGTCTCAATCTATGAAACGTTTTCGATTATTTATAAACTTCAGTTTTTTGAAGTATGAGAAAGAGGGTGTGAGTTGTCGTCTCATTCCTAGTTCCCCGATTATCAGCGTACCTATTGTTTGCATATAGCGAGATTTTCCGCGGTTTACCGATTTACGCGAGAAGTTCGTGAAACAAACAGGCTTAAGTGAAGAGACAAATTTTTGGATCTCGTATACCATACTATGTCTGTGAGATATCAAGATCCAGCGTGGCTGGGTTTAAGGCAAGACCTAGGTTTACTCTCGGACTGAGGCTTTGCGATGACAAATCGGCTTTCGTTTTGCCTGTGTGCGATTTTAACCTGACTCGTACCGTTTAAAATCCGCGAATTGTTGTCGGCTTATATGATTTATTTGGGCGTGAGTCGAGCTACTTCCTTTACGAAGAGCTAGACCAAAATTTTGGATTTCTTGTATAGCGCGCTATGTTTATCCTTGTCGGATGTAAGAGAGCCTACCCCTCGAAGGGCGGCTATTTGTCTGTTTAGGACGTTAGTTTTCGTTTGTTGTGATCAGCAACAACGAAATGGTACCGTTTTGAGGTGTGTTCGTATGTTCAGAGACGAAGATTTCGTCTGCAATGTTTTGCGGAAAAGAATGTCCTTCAAGCGTTAGCGAGGTCTCGCAGTGCCGAAGGTCGATTTTTCCTTATGCCGCATCTCGTATTGAAACGCTTGCGGGCTTTGGGGATGTCTTTTGTGAATGTTCGCAGCCAGAAAACTGTTGTTTCCGTTTTGGACGCGGGACCAAGGGGTCGCGTAAATTTGTCCCAGGGAGAAACGTCTATATTCACTTTGCTTCGTGAAGTGTTGGCCCTCCGGGATTTGTTTTTTGGATGTGATAATCGCTTAGTGGATACTAGATCCGTTGTTGTGGCCGTTTCGCCTGATTTGAATAAGTCGTGAAAAAATTTCGAAAATTTTAGAGTCTTCGAAATTTGTGGGAGTATACGAGTATACGTACCCACTCCCCCCCCCCTTTTTTTTAATTGGGGGGATAGCTGAATCCGCCGGTTGGCGAGGTTCCTACGTACCCTTGTCTAGGGATCAAGCCATCTCGTAGTTCTTTTGTACCACGTTTTATCGTTTAGTGGTAGTATTTTTTGAGGTGCATCGCATTTCAAGTTCTCGGGATTTTGACGCCTTGCATGTTTGCGATTTGGTATGAACCTGGTCGGACTACTTTTATGACTTTGTACGGTCCTTCCCAGTTTGCTCCAAGTTTTCCTGCGTTTCGTTCGGCAGTGTTTTGGAAGACTTTGCGTAAGACTAAATCGCCTTCTTTGAACCTGCGATGGCGTACGTTTGAGTTGTAGTACCTTGCGGCAGCGTGCTGGTAATTCTGGATTCGAATGAGTGCCTGGTCGCGGCGTTCATTGATGAGATCGAGATTGTCCAGCATCATAGCGTCGTTTAAATCCTCTCTTTCGGGGAGGAATCTTCTCCGTACTCCGGGGAATTCTACTTCCACGGGGATCATGCATTCCGTTCCGTAAACGAGGGCGAATGGAGTTTCACTTGTAGCCCGTCTTGGGGTTGTACGATGCGACCAAAGAACTCCTTCGAGCTCCTCTGCCATCGCCCCTTTTTGGCGTCTAGGCGCTTTTTGAGTCCGTCAAGGACGGTCTTGTTGATGGTTTCTGGTTGTCCGTTGCATTGCGGATACCTGGGGTTGACTTTGTAAGTCGTATTTTCCATTTTTCGCAGAATGCTTCGAATCGAGCAGAGATAAATTGAGATCCAGTGTCTGTTACGATTTCGTATGGGACCCCATGTCTAGTTATGATATGTTTCCAGACGAAGTTCTGTGGGAACCGAAATTCACACCGTCAATTTCTGATAAATAAGATTGCGGAGGAAAGCCAAGTAAACCCGACTTTCCTTGAAGGTCCGGATTCTCTGTGTTGCCACACGAAATCGATAAAGTAAACAGTAGACAAAAATGGGAATTGTAATATTTGCCCGAAGGCGTTTTATTAGATGAAAGATACGAGTACAAGGATTCTCCGAAAGACAGAGAGATTTGCGATTAAAGAAAAAGATAGAGTCGCAGGCAGCCAAACGTCCTAAGCCTTGCTCCGCTAGTCTAACCACCTAAACCCTAGTTCTTCTAAGCTAGCAGGATGCTCTAAGTCTAATTTTTGGATCCCCTCCTCTTCTGCTCTTGCTCTACTTATTTATCCACTCCAAGGTCAGTTTGCCTTAGGATGATGGACCTCGCCTTTGGGCCCAAGCTTATCTCTTCAGGAAGTATTCCATTTTCGTCGATCTTCGTAATTATCCTCGAGTTTTCGGTGACTTGATGTTTATCCGATGTTCGGGATATCGGACAAACCGTCATAGCCTGATTGGGCCTGAATTCTTAAAATCGTAAGTAAGTCCGTAGACTTGTTGAACGTTTTATACGATTTCTCGGAAAGACTATCTTTTTCGTAAAATAAACCGTATAGCTTAAAGGGTCGATGTTAAAGTTTATCGATCTTTGTTTTATACGATATCTTCTACGAGAAATCCAATCCCTCTAGTTTTTGTCGTAAAACATCGAGGACGATTCCAACCGAATCGAAAGATGTTTATTCCGTAGCCGTGATCGTCCCAAACTCACGAGGATTGATCCAAACAAGCCAAGATGGGATCAGACCGAGCATGATGGGACCAAGACCAGGACGAGGGCCGTCGACCGGCGCCAGGCTGGGGTGCCGCCGGCGCCAGGCCGGCTTGCGGAACGCGTGCCGCCGGCGCCAGGCCGGGGTGCCGCCGGCACCAGGCCGGCCCGCGTGACGCGTGCCGCCGGCGCCAGGCCGGCCCGCGTGACGCGTGCCGCCGGCGCCAGGCCGGTTCGCGTGACGCGTGCCGCCGGTCGCCAGGCAGTCTTGCCGTCCGTGGGTTTTCCGTTGTTCGATCTTTCCCCCGTTAGTCGTTCGTGCGGGAAATCTTTGAGTTTGGAAGGATCTTTAGCCGTAGATTTCGAGATAACCATTTTTGACCCCAACAGTTAGCCCCCCAGCTCGTAAGATTGGAGACGATTTTGCGGGCGAGTGATTCGAATTTTTTGAAAATCGAAATTTTCGGCTAAGGATTTTTCCTCAGGAAACCTGTTTCATCACCCCCCCCCCTTTTCTTATAAATAGCCAGCCTTCCCTTCTCATTCTTCACATGTTTTCAAATTCTCTCTTCTTCTCTCTCAAGAGAGAAAATGTCTTCATCCCAAGTTGAAAAGAATGATTCTGATGTAAAGATGGGTGAGGCCGGCCAAGCTCCGTCGGTTCCGGCCAGCCAAGCTCCGGCCGTTCAGGCCGCTCAGGAGGCTACTCCGTCCCTCACTGATGGGTTTGATTCTTTCAAGGCTAAGCTATCCCGGCGCAGTGCTGCGAAAGGCTCAAAGCGGGCGAGGACTGAGACGCCCAATGTTCCTCCCGCGGCTCCAACTCCTTTGCCTGTTTCTCCGATCTCTTTGCCTGCTCCTTCGGCCCCTTCGCCTATTCTTCCGGTTCCCAGCCCCGAAGTCCCATCCGATGCCCTCCCATCTACGGAAGGGGCTATTGTTCCCGAACAGACTCTTGATGTTCAGGTCCATCCATCGGGTTCTTCGACTGCTCCGATCGTGATCTCCGGAAGAGAGGATGCGATCGAATCTGCACCTCTTCCCCCGGCGAAGAGGGAACTCGTCTTGGGACTGCCAGCGGCTGGTGCCGCGCCATTGCCCAAGGGAAGGGCAAGGGCTGGTGTGGCATCCGGAGCGAAATAGAAGCGGGGTGCGAAGAGCGAGGAGAGCGAACTCTCAGAGCCGTTGGCGCGTCATCGTTCCAAGGTTTGATTTTAATATGTCTGCAATTCTTGTATCGCTTTCTTTTCTTTTTTATGATGATATTTACCCCTTCTTTTTTGCGGACAGTTAGTGTCGCTGATTGACGGAATGCTTGGTGAGTGCGGGTCGGAAGTCATTCGTCTATCGAAGGAATTGGAGTCGTCGCAGGAAGCGCTGAAGCGTACTAAGGCTGCATTGCAGGCTGTCGAGGACACCCTTGCTGCCCAGACGTCCCAGCTTGAGGTTCGTATCAGCGATCTTGAGCGCGACCTTGGGAAGACCGTGAGTTCGCTACTCAAGGTGAAGAAGGAGAAGAAGAGCAAATCCTCATAAGTCCGCCGCCTTTAGCAGAAAGTCCAGACTCATGAGGAGATGAACGCTCGTAGATCCTCGTAGGTTGCCGATGCCCGCGACGACTTCTTTGGTCGTCTGACGAGGATGGCCACCCTGTTTGAGTCCTTGATAGCCATCCGCAAGAGGGACTTGGCTTTATCGGGGATCGAGGGGAGTTTGAATGAGCTCGAGTTGCTTCGAGGTAATGAGGCCCCGTCTTTGGACTTGGAGGAAGCCAGACTATCGTCCTGCAAAGGAGAGTGGGCGGCCACCGAGGGAGATTTCGATTCAATCCTTGTCGGCCTGCAAGCCGAATGCACCCTTGCGCCGACCTCCGAAGACTCAGAAGATCAGGAGCGCACGGGAGAAGATTGCGAGGCTGGCGTGGACGAGGCGGGTAGTTGCGATGCGACCGAGGGAGGCGACGGCGAGGCTATCCCTATCGCGAGTGAGGATGAAGGTGACGCTCCTGGGAGCGTCTAGGTTTATCAATACCTTCTTGGATTTTTGTTTTATATGTGTTTCGGCCGTTAAGAGGCCATGATGTATTTACCGGGACTGGCCGTTGGTGGCTTCGAATCCCTGCCCCTTTTTGGGGTTTTGTTTGAACTTTTGCGGTCTCAATCTATGAAACGTTTTCGATTATTTATGAACTTCAGTTTTTTTAAGTATGAGAAAGAGGGTGTGAGTTGTCGTCTCATTCCTAGTTCCCCGATAATCAGCGTACCTATTGTTTGCATATAGCGAGATTTTCCGCGGTTTACCGATTTACGCGAGAAGTTCGTGAAACAAACAGGCTTAAGTGAAGAGACAAATTTTTGGATCTCGTATACCATACTATGTCTGTGAGATATCAAGATCCAGCGTTGCTGGGTTTAAGGCAAGACCTAGGTTTACTCTCGGACTGAGGCTTTGCGATGACAAATCGGCTTTCGTTTTGCCTGTGTGCGATTTTAACCTGACTCGTACCGTTTAAAATCCGCGAATTGTTGTCGGCTTATATGATTTGTTTGGGCATGAGTCGAGCTACTTCCTTTACGAAGAGCCAGACCAAAATTTTGGATTTCTTGTATAGCACGCTATGTTTATCCTTGTCGGATGTAAGAGAGCCTACCCCTCGAAGGGCGGCTATTTGTCTGTTTAGGACGTTAGTTTTCGTTTGTTGTGATCAGCAACAACGAAATGATACCGTTTTGAGGTGTGTTCGTATGTTCAGAGACGAAGATTTCGTCTGCAATGTTTTGCGGAAAAGAATGTCCTTCAAGCGTTAGCGAGGTCTCGCAGTGCCGAAGGTCGATTTTTCCTTATGCCGCATCTCGTGTTGAAATGCTTGCGGGCTTTGGGGATGTCTTTTGCGAATGTTCGCAGCCAGAAAACTGTTGTTTCCGTTTTGGACGCGGGACCAAGGGGTCGCGTAAATTTGTCCCAGGGAGAAACGTCTATATTCACTTTGCTTCGTGAAGTGTTGGCCCTCCGGGATTTGTTTTTTGGATGTGATAATCGCTTAGTGGATACTAGATCTGTTGTTGTGGCCGTTTCGGCTGATTTGAATAAGTCGTGAAAAAATTTCGAAAATTTCAGAGTCTTCGAAATTTGTGGGAGTATACGAGTATACGTACCCACTCCCCCCCCCCTTTTTTTAATTGGGGGGATAGCTGAATCCGCCGGTTGGCGAGTTGCCTACGTACCCTTGTCTAGGGATCAAGCCATCTCGTAGTTCTTTTGTACCACGTTTTATCGTTTAGTGGTAGTATTTTTTGAGGTGCATCGCATTCCAAGTTCTCGGGATTTTGACGTCTTGCATGTTTGCGATTTGGTATGAACCTGGTTGGACTACTTTTATGACTTTGTACGGTCCTTCCCGGTTTTCCTGCGTTTCGTTCGGCAGTGTTTTGGAAGACTTTGCGTAAGACTAAATCGCCTTCTTTGAACCTGCGATGGCGTACTTTTGAGTTGTAGTACCTTGCGGCAGCGTGCTGGTAATTCTGGATTCGAATGAGTGCCTGGTCGCGGCGTTCATTGATGAGATCGAGATTGTCCAGCATCATAGCGTTGTTTAAATCCTCTCTTTCGGGGAGGAATCTTCTCCGTACTCCAGGGAATTCTACTTCCGCGGGGATCATGCATTCCGTTCCGTAAACGAGGGCGAATGGAGTTTCACCTGTAGCCCGTCTTGGGGTTGTACGATGCGACCAAACAACTCCTTCGAGCTCCTCTGCCCATCGCCCCTTTTTGGCGTCTAGGCGCTTTTTGAGTCCATCAAGGACGGTCTTGTTGATGGTTTCTGCTTGTCCGTTGCATTGCGCATACCTGGGGGTTGACTTTGTAAGTCGTATTTTCCATTTTTCGCAGAATGCTTCGAATCGAGCAGAGATAAATTGAGATCCATTGTCTGTTACGATTTCGTATGGGACCCCATGTCTAGTTATGATATGTTTCCAGACGAAGTTCTCGACTTGTGTGTCTTTGATACTTGCGTAGGATTCTGCTTCTACCCATTTGGAAAAGAAATCCGTGAGGACTAGGAGGAAGCTTTTTTGTTTTGATGGGTGCATAGGTCCGACAATGTCCATGGACCATCGCATGAAAGGATAGGGGGACGAGATTGAAGAGAGGATTTCCGCGGGTTGATGGATTGTTGGAGCATGCCTTTGGCATTTCTCGCACTTCCGGGCGAATTTCTTGCAGTCTTTTACCATGGTTGGCCAATAATAACCGTGGCGTTTGATTTTGACTGCGAGAGATCTTCCGCCAGAATGACTTCCGCATGATCCATAATGGATCTCTTCCATGATTCTTCTTGCCCTTTCCCCTTCTGCGCATGTCATGAGAGGACCAGAGAAACACCACTTATAAATTTCTCCCTCTATCGTGACGTACCGTGCCGCTTGGGTTTTCACTTTACGAGCCGCCCATTTTTCGGCGGGTAAGGTTCCATTCACGATATAGGCTCGGATTGGTTCAAACCAAGGGCTGTCGCAGCCGTACTCGGTTGGGTCCACATCCGCGTCCGGTTGATCCTCGACTTCTTCCGCATCTTCAATCTTTTCCCGGATTAGATTGACGACCACTGGTGGTCCGATGCTTGGATGTTCGATGAATTCGACCAGGATTATCCTTTGGAGCCCTGGATCTGAGCTTGAGGCGAGGGCAGCCAAGGCGTCGGCCTGGACGTTTTCCGAGCGAGGAATTCTGGTCAGGGCGAACTGGTCGAAACTACGAGCCAGTTCTTGGACGAGTTTTAGATATGCGTCCATCCTTTCGTCTCTTGTCTCATATTCTCTGCTGTATTGATTGGCGACTAACTGAGAATCGGAATGACTGTTCTAGGATTTCCCCGTTAGGAGAGGTGAGTCGAATTCCGATTCCGGATCCTTGTTTGGACGAAGATCCGTCGACGTGGAGGACCCAAGTTGAGTTTGGTCCCTCGTTAGTCATGTCTCTAGTGGGTAATTCTACCAAGAAATCCGCAAGTACTTGGGACTTTGCAAATGTCCTTGGGCGATATTCGAAGTCGTATTCGATTGCCCATTTTGCGAGCCTACCGGATTGGCTTGGACTGTGCAGGATTATCCGCAGCGGGAATGTGGTGAGAACTACTATAGTATGAGACTGGAAATATGGTCTTAGTTTTCTTGCCGAGGTTATGACGGCGAATGCTAATTTTTCCATTAGCAGGTATCGAGTTTCCGCATCCAGCAACGTTTTACTTATGTAAAAGATTGGCTTTTGTTCGCCTCGTTCTTCTCGTCTCAGAACGCCGCTGACTGCTGTTGCGGAAACTGCGATATAGAGGAAAAGAGGTTCTCCTTCCACTGGTTTTGCGAGAACTGGTGGAGTAGCCAGGTAATGTTTCAACTGTTGGAAAGCCTTTTCACATTGCTCGGACCATTCGAACTTCTTGTTTCCTTTTAATGTTTCGTAAAACGGTAGGCACTTATCCGTGGAGCGCGAGATGAAACGGTTCAAAGCCGCGACTCTTCCGGTTAACCTTTGGACTTCTCACTTGGTTCTCGGGGAGGCCATCTCTATCAGTGCGTCGATTTGTTTAGGGTTGGCCTCAATTCTGCGATACTTTACGAGGTATCCGAGGAATTCTCCCGATGCCACTGCGAATCTGCTATGCTGGTTGACTCGTGCAAAACATTCCTCTAGGTGGGCTACATGATCGTGTTCGTCAAGAGATTTTACAAGCATATCATCGATGTATACTTCCATAGTTTTTCCGAGTTGCTCGACAAACATTTTGTTGACGAGTCGCTGATACGTTGCACCCGCGTTTTTAAGACCGAAAGGCATTACCTTGTAGCAATACATTCTGCGGTCTGTGATGAATGCAGTTCTTTCGCGGTCTTCGGGATTCATCATGATCTGATTGTATCCGGAAAAATCGTCCATGAACGGTCGATGTGTGGGAGCGGGAAGCAGTCCTTTGGACAGGCTTTATTCAGATCCGTGAAATCGACACAAACTCGCCACTTGCCGTTCTTCTTTTTTACCACGACAGGGTTGGCAAGCCAGTCTGGATACATGACTTCTGTTATCGACTCTACTTTAACGAGTCTTTCGACTTCCTCGTTGACTGCGGTGGCACGCTCGGGTCCCAGCTTTCATCTCTTTTGCTTTACGGGTTTGTGAGTTGGGTCGATGTTAAGTTCGTGACATGTTAAACTAATGTCGATTCCGGGCATGTCCTCCGCAGCCCAAGCGAACGTACTGAGGTTCTTTTTGAGGCATGCGATGAGCTCTGCTTTTATTGGTTCGCGGAGGTTAGCTCCGATTTCGACGCACCGTTCCGGGAAGGAATCGTCGAGGCAGATCGAGACCACCGGTTCGCAGGTTGGTTCACGCTTCCCTTCCAGGGCCTCAGCTCTTTGGGACTGCCAGAAGGTTTCCGGCGAGTCGTGAATCGTTTGCTTTTTCCGAGAGGTCTCGATTTTGGAATTTTTCGGTTTTAGTTCGGTAGCGAGGTAGATTTGCGCTGCTCCGTGACTACCATGTATTGTTTCGACCCCGAAAGGTGTCGGGAACTTGAGGCATAGGTGGAATGTCGATGGGATCACTCTCATGGAGTTTAGCCAGGGAGTTCCAACTATCGCGTTGTATGATGTTGGACCATCGATCACCAGGAAGTCCGCATTTTTGGCGACGCTCCCGGATCAGACTGAGAGGTTAGTCGAACCGAGGGTCATAACTTCTCCCGAGAGTCCGAATACTGGGCTGGGGTCATCTGTAAGGATGCTTAGATCGACGCCCATCCTCTCGAGGGTGCTTTTATAGATAATATTAGACGAGCATCCGGTGTCGACTAATACCCTTGCTACGTCAATATCCTGGATCGTGAGTTCTATTACGAGGAGATTGTTGTGAGGTTTGGCTATACTGGCCGTTGCTCGATCCTCGAAGGATACGATGTTGCGGACTGACGAAGTAGCCATACTGAACTTCGATCGATTGGTGGTTTTCGAGTTAGAGAGTCCGTCCCCCCCTCCTTCTAGCGCCAAACTGTGGGAACCGAAATCACACCGTCAATTTCTGATAAGTAAGATTGAAGGTCCGGATTCTCTGTGTTGCCACACGAAATCGATAAAGTAAACAGAAGACAAAGATGGGAATTGTAATATTTGCCCGAAGGCGTTTTATTAGATGAAAGATACGAGTACAAGGATTCTCTGAAAGACAGAGAGATTTGCGATTAAAGAAAAAGATAGAGTCGCAGGCAGCCAAACGTCCTAAGCCTTGCTCCACTAGTCTAACCACCTAAACCCTAGTTCTTCTAAGCTAGCAGGATGCTCTAAGTCTAATTTTCGGATCCCCTTCTCCTCTGCTCTTGCTCTCCTTATATACTCGCTCCTAGGTCGGTTCGCCTTAAGATGATTGACCTCGCCTTTGGGCCCAAGCTTATCTCTTCAGGAAATATTCCATTTTCGTCGGTCTTCGTAATTATCCTCGAGTTTTCCGCTATTTTTCGGTGACTTAATGTTTATCTGACGTTCGGGAAATCGGATAAACCGTCATAGCCTGATTGGGCCTGAAATCTTAAAATCGTAAGTAAGTCCGTGGACTTGTCTTAAGTCGTTGAACGTTTTATACGATTTCTCGGAAAGACTATCTTTGTCGTAAAATAAACCGTATAGTTTAAAGGATCGATGTTCAAGTTAATCGATCTTTGTTTTATACGATATCTTCTACGAGAAATCCAATCTCTCTAGTTTTTGTCGTAAAACATCCAGGACGATTCCAACCGAATCGAAAGATGTTCATTCCGTAGTCGTGATCGTACCAAACTCACGAGGATTGATCCAAACAAGCCAGGTTGGGATCAGACCGAGCATGATGGGACCGAGACCAGGACGAGGGCCGTCGACCGGCGCCAGGCCGGGGTGCCGCCGGCGCCAGGCCGGGGTTCCGCCGGCGCCAGGCCGGCCCGTGTGACGCGTTCCGCCGGCGCCAGGCCGGGGTGCCGCTGGCGCCAGGCCGGCCGGGGTGCCGCTGGCGCCAGGCCGGCCCGCATGACGCGTGCCGCCGGCGCCAGGCCGTCTTGCCATCCGTGGGTTTTCTGTTTGTTCTATCTTTCCCCCGTTAGTCGTTCGTGCGGGAAATCTTTGAGTTTGGAAGGATCTTTAGCCGTAGATTTCGAGATAACCGTTTTTGACCCCAACTGAAGCAAGAGCTCAGGAGCACCCAGCATCAAGCTCCATGCGCCTGGGAAATGATGGGAGAGCTTTGATCTCTACAACTCACACTGTTGGCTCCACCAATCACGCCATCTCTCAGCCATCTCATGAGGATGCCTTCATCAGGAAGTCAGACATTGAGGCCTTGATCAACGCTCTCAATGCAAACTCTAGTAACCAAAGTATTAATGCTTTAAATTCTATTCACAATGCATCTCACACTGCTAGGCCATTGATCATTGATTCAGGAGTTTCTCATCATATGATTAGGGATGCTAGACTGTTTAGTGATATTAAACCAGCTCTAGGAAGTGTTGTGATAGAAAATGGTGATAGAATTTATAGAAGGAGTAGGAAATCTGAATCTGTTTGATAAAGAATCTCAAGTTTTTTACATGCCAGCCTTTGCTTCTAATCTTGTATTCTTGGTATATAATAAATCAGTGTTCCCTTCATCTATGACTATTTATGAGAATTGTTTTTATCTAGTTCACTCTGATGTCTGGACTGCACCTTGTGTTTCTAGAGAAAACCATAAATATTTTGTTACATTCATAGATGAGAAATCAAAATATACTTGGCTCACACTGATTAAAAGTAAAGATAGGGTTTTAGAAGCTTTTATAAACTTCCAAAACTATGTCACTAACCATTTCAATTCCAAGATAAAAATTTTTAGGTCTGATAATGGGGGAGAATACACTAGCACTGCCTTTCAACAACACTTAGCAAAACATGGAATCATCCACCAGACAAGCTGCCCTTACACACCACAACAAAATGGAGTGGCTGAGAGGAAAAATCGCCATCTTATGGAGGTTGCAAGAAGCATGATGTTCCACACCAATGTCCCAAAGAGATTTTAGGGAGATGCTGTTGTATCTGAATGCTATCTTATCAACAGAGTTCCCACAAAAGTCCTCAAAGATGTCTCTCCATTTCAGGTATTAAACAAAACTAAGCCTCCTATTGATCATTTGCGTGTGTTTGGGTGTGTGTGGTATGTCTTGGTACCAGGTGAACAAAGGAACAAGCTTGATCCCAAGAGTGTCAAAGCTATGTTCATTGGGTACTCTCACACTCATAAAGGATACAAGTGTTACTTACCAGACTCCAGAAGGGTGATGGTCTCAAGGGATGTAAAGTTTGTGGAATCAAAGGGCTACTATGATGAGAAGAGCTGTGACAGCCTCAGAGATCTTTCCCATGGTCCATCAGATAAGGCAAACAACCTGAGAACCATTCTGGAGAGTTTAGGAACCAGCAAGCCTCAAAACAGTGTGGCGCCAAGGACATCTCTAATATACCATGGATTTTACCCGTTTTTACCCATGGTATATGAGTGTTTTTACTACTATTATATATGTTTTGGAGTCAATTAGGTATGTTTTCAGGTTCATAAGCATTTTGGAGAAAATTGATGTTTTAGGTGCCTTTTTGGAGCTTAAAGAAGAGTTCACCCGTGATCAAGACCAGAGGTCGACACCAGAATTACACATCGATCGATGCACACTCTGTGCAATTGATCGACACACATTAGCCGAAGAATGATACATCGAGACCATAATCGATCGATGTACACCCTGTACTATCGATCGATCCTGAGGCGGCTGAAAGACAAGTTGGACCTGGCCGAACTTGAAGCCCAAGATATCACATTTTACAAGAATGCCCCTGACGAGTTTTTTAACCTAATGAACTCATATATTTATATGCCTAAGTTTTTATAAGTTAGAAAAAGACAAGCTTTTTACATAATATACACAATACAAAGTTTTATTCAAGTTTCTACTTCTACTTATTTCTTTTCAGTTCTTTAATTGTTAACAAAGGTTATAGAATTCTAGACCTAGAGGAGAGATCCAAAGATATTTGTGATTGGAACCTAAGTGTTCACCCTCTAATAGGTCTATGAACTTCTATTATTACGTTGTTGTTATGAACTACTTAGCCATGTATGAGTAGATTCATTTGTTAGATTTAGGGTTTAAATAGGATATGAGGGATTAGCCCCAGCCTATAATTTCTATAGTTGTGATACTTATTGTTAGGATTGTTCATTAATGCTTTTTCTAGCTTAGCTACCTAGAACATGAACTTGGATTGCATTATTCATTACTTGCAATACCTGACAACATCCTAAACATGCTATGACCCTCTTGAGATATGCGAAAGCTGATCTAAGATCATGGTGAGCATTGTATCAACTCGCGCGTAAAGCTTGCTTAGAGCCCTATCGATCGATACTCCTATAGAGTAATCGATCGACGTAGCTAGAGGTGTATCGGTCGATATTCTTATCGAACTATCGAGCGATACCGTCGGCATAGTAGCCGACCGCAACACCATTTAGCATCTAAGTAATAGATGGTCTAAATAATGCGAGAGCTGATGGATTCATTTGATAAGTGTTGAGCTCTGACATATCATGCAAACAACTTGTTAGCCTTTATAGTATTTATAATCCTGAATTCCTGAATACTTACCCTGAATCTAACTACTTTTCTTTACTGTTTTCAAAACCAAATCCTTTCAACTGAGTAATCTCATCCTTACTCAGCAAATCTGCACTTTACTTTAAACTATTTTCAACCTAGCATAGTCATTAAGATTGCATCTTATTTGTACACTAGCTCTCTGTGGATTCGATCCCGAAGTACTACAACTGAACCTCTTATTTGAGAGAGTAAAGTCACTCCTTAGGGTAATTTGAGTGGTATCAAATTTGGCGCTGTTGCCGGGGAGCTTTGATACAATAGGATCTAATCTGATTAGCTCTAGGTTATTTCTATTTTTGTTTTAATTTGTTTTCTGACACAAAAATTTTTCTTGTCTTTTCAGGTACATGCCCAGCAGCACCAGAAGCAACAAGGAATCCCAACTTTTGTTCTCAGAAGACCCTGCTAGCTTGGAACGTTCAATCCGCAAGGAAATCCGTTCCGCATCGATCGACGCCATCAACTGCCTGTCGACCGATACCGATGCACCCCTGCCGACCGAGACACCGTCTTCGTCGACCGACACTACTTCACCGTCGACCGACATCTTTCATCCGACATCGATTGATACCCCTAACCGTATATCGATCGATACTACTCCGTGAGTCATGGTTGCGCCTATTATTCTCACACGAGATGAGAATGGAGACTTGCGTGACCAAGAAGGTCACCTTCGTAATGAAGCAGGTCAGAAACTCAACGCTCAGAATGAAGTAATCCCTGAGCCAGAAACTGCACCTACAGGAGCTGTTCAACCTGTAGAAGAGGCTGCTCGTACACTAGCTGACTACAACCGTCCAGATCAGTTCTACACCAACAGATCAGCCATTCGTCCCCCTGCTATTCAGAAAGGCAATTTCGAGCTCAAGCCGCAGTACTACACCCTTGTGGGACAGATACCTTACTATGGGCTGTCCAGTGAGCATCCCATGGACCATCTGGAGAGGTTCGAGGATCTCATATCTGCTATCAAAGCCAATGGAGTCCCTGTGGATTACCTTCTCTGTAAGCTCTTTAAACACTCTTTATCTGGAGAAGCTTTGCAGTGGCTTAAGCAGCTACCACCAGGATCTCTTACATCCTAGAGCGACATCAAAAACGTACTTTTGCGTAACTTCTTTGATGATGCGCGCGCTGAAGACTTAAGGAGGAAAATTGCCACATTCAATCAGAAGCCTGGAGAGTCATTCAAGGATACCTGGATCATATTCAAGTCTTACCAGCGAGACTGCCCACACCATGGATTCAACAAAGTGCAGCTGCTCTGCACTTTCTTCAGAGGCATCGCACTGAAATATCAGATGGCTCTAGACACTGCGAGTGAAGGCAACTTCACCACAAGGAATCCTGAAGATGCTGTGAAGCTAATAGACAACCTAGCATCCAGCAACAGCACAAAGAACATTGTCAGAGCAAGATCTGCAGCGTTTCTTGGAAAGGAACAGATAAATGAGGTACAAGCTACACTTGACAATGTTCAGAAACTGCTAAAAAAGAAAATTTGCTCAGTGGAGGATACAGAAGCTGATGAAGAAGATGACTACACAGAAGCAGAAGTCAACTGGATCAGTGGAACCGGATTTCAGAGGTCTGGAAACCAAGGAAACAGAAACTTCGCAGGACAGAGAGGAAACTTCAACAGCAGCAACCCCAACAACAACATAAGTTATGGAAACTCATCTTACATGAAGCCACCCACACCAACCCCAGAAGGAAAGCTAGAAGACATGCTCAGCAAAGTTCTTGAAAGCCAGCAGCAGTTAGAGGTGAACTTCAACGGAAATATTGACGCTGTCTACACCACTTTGAACACAAAGCTTGATGCTTTGAGTACCCATGTGAAGAAACTAGAGACTCAAGTGATTCAGAAAGGAGAAGTTGTTAAGAAGCAGGAAGCTTTAGGAAAAGGGACTGTAGAAGAAACAACAGGCCACAACGTCAGTGCTATCATAGAGGATGATTTCTGGAGAGTGGTAAAGCAAGAGAAGCTGCAAGAGGGAGACTTCCAGATCGGAAGAGTTGGCGGCAACCACTGGAATCGACCGATGTCAGGATCACCACATCGATCGATGTACGCCAACACCAATCGATTGATGCAACAAAACGAGCATCGACCGATGGATCTTGAAGGATCCACCAACGAGTGCAATACCGTGAAGATACTTACTCACGAGGAGTTCGCAGCAAAGCACCCACATCCGCCCAGCCCTTACCACATCGACCGACAGGACAGACACCCCATCGATCGACCGATTGATAAAGAAATCGATCGACACACTCCAGAAGCTGTCGATCGATACTCAGTTATCACACGCCGAGTGCAACTTCCCAAGATAGATGTTGCACGACTTAATGCACTCCGGGAGCAATCTAAGCCTTCCATAAACCCACCAACCGCCATAATGAAGAAACCCACGGATATTATTGATCCAATGGAGATAGAAAAGGAAAAAGATGGAAGAGTTCTCAAAAAAAGGAAAGAGAAGGTTCCTAAACACCTTAAAAGAGGAGTTAATGAGAAAGAGTTGGCAAGTTTCAGAAAGAGAGTTCTAAGGATACCTACAGAGAAACCCTTTGAAGAAGCCTACTTTTCACACAGATTGTGGATGTTTTTCAGTGAAACCAAGGAGACAAAAGAAGACATCAAGAGGATGTTCAACCAAGTCAGAGAAAGTATGAAGAAGAGGATCAAACTAGAGAAGAAGGGTGATCCAGGAAAGTTTGGTGTTCCTTGTTCAGTACAGGGGATCAACTTCCCACGTGCCCTATGTGACACAGGATCTGGAGTTAGCATCTTACCCAAGGTGATAGCAGACCATCTAGGTTTGAAGATAGAGCCTACTGAAGAATCGTTCATCTTTGTGGATTGTTCTCAGATGAACTCTGGAGGAATTGTGAGAAACTTTGATGTCACCATAGGACAAGCCCTAATTCCAGTAGACTTCCATGTCTTGGACGTCAAGATAACCCTACCTACTTCTTTGCTACTTGGAAGAGCCTTCCTAGCCACAGTTGGAGCAGTCTGCAACCTTCAGACAAACAAACTGTGCCTAACCCTGATCAACCCTACGGTCTACTATGATCCAGTACGAGTCATCAAGGTCCCTAAGAAGATCCAAGACGGCTCAGACCTTGTAGCTGTTTGCATTGTGGAGATGAATATGACTCACAAGGCGAATACGAGACAGAGACCGCAGAATCGATCGATAGAAGCACTGTCTCATCGATCATCTCTGGTGAACCGACATCGATCGACAGCCACACATGGTCATCGATCGATTCACTATTCAATCAGATCGAGGAGGAGTTTCCAGAAGGTGATTTCGAAGTAAACACGTGGGAGAATGACTACTACATCCCACCATATGCTGCAAATACTACTCATATTGAGGAGTATACTGATGATTACGAGGAGGAGAGAGCTATAGAATGTCAAAACCTTCGAGAAGATGAAGATCGACTTCTCCACCAAAACCTCAGAATCGCGACATCGATCGACAGGGCCTTCTCCCCATCGATCGATACTACTTGCCTCGCATCATTCGACAACACAGTCAACAACAAGCGAGACGGAGACTACTCAATCGGGAGCTGGGCAAGCGACTACCAGTACGAAAGCTTCGCGGTCGAGACCGCCACACCACCACACATCACCCAACCCGAAGAAGTCTCATCGATCGACACGGAACGAGTACAATCGACCGATAGGCCTGAACAACCATCGACCGATTCAGAACCATTGCCATCGACCGATACATACACCCAACCATCCCAGATAACAAATTAAAATGTACTTAATTTCGGTAATCTAATTCCGGATGAGTTTGGTATTTTCAGGGATTCACAAGGCTTTGCACGCTCAATGGATGGACGAACACTCCACATATCCAAAGAAGACATTGCTGTCGTCCTACAGTTAGCCAATGGATCCCACAACCTATTCCAGCAACAACGCTATGAACCAGACCACCATTATCAGCACCAGGAGGCAGAAAAAACAGCCGAGCCAAAGGAAGCTGATGATAACCATTTCAACAGGAAGGATCCATATCTTCAACAAAAATCGATCGATACAGAGTGTGTTGCATCGATCGATAAGTGTCCCGAATTCGGAAAGAGAGCCTTTCGACATGGAGTTCGAAAATTCTTTTGGGAGCAGAGAGATGAGTATGGGGTCTACAGAGACGAGAATGGGTTTTGCTAGAGGAATAGATGGTGACGTCATCAGAATTTCTAAAGACGACATCAAGAAACTACTCCAAAGAACTTCAATGGACGAGCGCTTCTACATCTGTCTACCAGAGCACGCTAGTTCATTTACAAGAAGAGAATTGGTGCAAGAAAACTACGCCAAGGACGAGATCAACGAGATGTTCACCGGTTTACTTGGAGAACGCAAATGGGAAAAGCTCTCCATGGAAAAGAGTTTGGAAGAGGCCACAGACAAGCTTCGCAGTGAGATGAACTGGATGTTCACTGCAGACCAAGGATTACTCAAGAAGGTTCAACGTCTTGAGCTGGAACTTGAAGATCTTCGCAACGCACAGAACCATAGCCAGAAAAGATCAATATCGATCGACGGAGTAACGTCCACATCGATCAATACAGAGCCCACACCATCGACCACTTACTCAAAACATGAGGTTGATGAGTCTCTTGGAGATATCTGGAAAGAATTGAAGAAAGCAGAAGCTCGTCTCAGCATCAAACAAACCACAACCTGTGAGGGTATCTTTCACAACCTAGAAGATCTAAGAATCTGCACAGAAGAGATGAAGAGATCTATCCGCCTTATCAATGAAGCACATGCAGATATGAACCCCGCTGCACCTTGCAATCCTTTTGGAGGATTGACTCGTCTGAAAGCAGTTGAGAGGAAAATTGCTGATATACACTTCTTAGTAGACAAAGAAGTGGAGGAATTTGCACTACGCATAGATACTACGCAGCAGGAGGCTGAGAAGTTCCAACGTCAACTTGATTATCAGGCTGCATCGATTGCATCGATCGACGAGCTCAAACTCACATCGATCGATAGGCGTTTGACTGAAATCGACGGCCAGATGAAGCTCTTTGCAGAGAAGCTTCACGAGAATCTCCAGACGCGAAAATCGACCGATAAGCAACCTATTGCATCGATCGATATACAGACTTCAGAGATCTGTACCAGAGCCGATTTGGATAAATTAGCTGATGATGTCTACACAGCAATAACAAGCGTGGATGATTCACAAGATAGACGTCTAGACCAAATGTATTTCCCGCTTGTTAACGAGGTTGGAAGCATGGAATCTAGCATAGATGGGATGCAGAAAGAAATTAAAGCTATTCAGAAACAGCTTGCGAGCAGACCTGCGCCCTTAGAATCGTTCGACCGAGCAACCAGCGCATCGATCGATGGACTTCAACAGCCATCGACCAATATTTCAACCAAGGAATCGATCGATACCAGCTCCATACATGACAAGATGATCCAACGCCTTGATTCAATGCAAGCAGAGCTTAGTGATCTTTCAGAACATGCCTACAGGAAGTTAGGATGGCACGAGTTCAGCATTGAAAGTCATGAAGAAAGGATTCAAAGGATCACTGATCAGTTGATTGAGTTAAAGAAGAAACGAACCAGAGAATATGAAACCACAAGAAGCCTATTTGATGCATGGTTCGGTGAAAAGAAAGATACAGAGGATACTTGTTTCTCAACAAGTACCTGGACTTCATCTCAGTAGCTCATTCCATCCAAAGTCAAGCTAGATGACTATAATCAAAGCGCTGAGTGGGAGGCAACCCACTGTTAGGTAGTTTTTCATTTTATTTTTATCTTTAGGATTTTATTTTTCGTATTTGTTTTTCTTTGCAGTTACAATTAGACGATTGCCACTGAAATCGACCGACATGACACTGTCGATATCGATCGACATGAACCACAGAGGAGCGATCGACGAATGCGACTCAACATCGATCGATACGCATCGCGGTCAGGTATATCGTTCTAAACTTTTTGATATCAGTGTACTTTATTATTACCTATGCCTTCACTGGACTGGTTATACACTGGGGACAGTGTATGATTTAAGTCTGGGGGGATGTTTACTGATGCTGTTTACCTTTTGATTTCATTCAAAAATGTTTTCAAAATGGTTTTTATTGAGTCAAGAAAGGGAATGATAAATTAAATTTTCACTTTTTATCTAACCAATCTTTTAGGCACCATTCTTAGATTTGTTGATGCAGAATATACTATAGATGATAAAGTTGATCACCTATCAGCTATGACAACACTTTCATTGATTGTCTGGAGGAACCAAAGCTGATTTCCAACCTAACCTGACAATTCTTTGCTTGTCTTGGGGCTTGGTATACATAGGATCGGATGCTTCAAACAAGTCTGGAAGGTAAAAGTCTTGTGTAGATAGTTTTATCACCCTCTCTCTCTCATTTTCGAAATTAGATTTAATTTTTACTTCAAAAAAAAAAAAGAAAAATCGAAAATTATCTTAAATTTATGTTCTAGGATTAGTTAGTTATTAAGTAGGAAGGAATTTGAACAGGGCTTGGCGGTTATCTCCCTCAAGACTTGATTCATAAGAATTCTGTAGGTAAAGGGTTCGAACAGGGCTTGGTGGTTACCCCCTTCAAGACTTGCTTCGCAATGAATCCTAGGATATAGGTCAAAAGAAGTGAACAGGACTTGGTGGCTGCAACCATTAAGGCTTGATTCATGGAAGCCTGTCCAATCTTGGTCAATGTCTTGCAAATGAAAGCAGACTTGACTAGAAGAGAAATAGTAGAGAGAGAGGATAGGAACTAATTTTTACCTGCAGGTCTAGATACTTGTTTGAGCAACCTTGCATCCTGTGATCAATACTCCCAAGGTAAAGCCTGCACTTTTATTTTTATGTACAGAAATGAAATCACTAAAGGGGTTAGTCAGACATGATTGCTAAATTGTTGGCTAGATGATCAAGGTTGTTCAATTAGGATATTGCATAATGTGCTTCTGTGATTGACAGGCTCTTAGATGTGGTTTGCAACAAAGTAGAGGATGTGATTTTAAGTTTGAATTTGATTTAGTCCCTGCTTTTCAAAACCTCTTTCATAAAGACTGCATGTGTGTTTTCTTGAGGTTAAGCAAAAGATTAAGTCTGGGGGATTGATATACCATGGATTTTACCCGTTTTTACCCATGGTATATGAGTGTTTTTACTACTATTATCTATGTTTTGGAGTCTATTTGGTATGTTTTCAGGTTCAGAAGCATTTTGGAGAAAAGTGATGTTTTAGGTGCCTTTTTGGAGCTTAAAGAAGAGTTCACCCGAGATCAAGACCAGAGGTCGACACCAGAGTTACACATCGATCGATGCACACTCTGTGCAATCGATCGACACACATTAGCCGAAGAACGATACATCGAGACCATAATCGATCGATGTACACCCTGTACTATCGATCGATACTGAGGCGGCTGAAAGACAAGTTGGACCTGGCCGAACTTGAAGCCCAAGATATCACATTTTACAAGAATGCCCCTGACGAGTTTTTTAACCTAATGAAATCATATATTTATATGCCTAAGTTTTTATAAGTTAGAAAAAGACAAGCTTTTTACATAATATACACAATACAAAGTTTTATTCAAGTTTCTACTTCTACTTATTTCTTTTCAGTTCTTTAATTGTTAACAAAGGTTATAGAATTCTAGACCTAGAGGAGAGATCCAAAGATATTTTTGATTGGAACCTAAGTGTTCACCCTCTAATAGGTCTACGAACTTCTATTATTACCTTGTTACTATGAAGTACTTAGCCATGTCTGAGTAGATTCATTTGTTAGATTTAGGGTTTAAATAGGATATGAGGGATTAGCACCAGCCTATAATTGCTATAGTTGTGATATTTATTGTTAGGATTGTTCACTAATGCTTTTTCTAGCTTAGCTACCTAGAACATGAACTTGGGTTGCATTGTTCATTACATGCAATACCTGACAACATCCTAAACATGCTATGACCCTCTTGAGATATGCGAAAGCTGATCTAAGATCATGGTGAGCATTGTATCAACTTGCGCATAAAGCTTGCTTAGAGTCGTATCGATCGATACTCCTATAGAGTAATCGATCGACGTAGCTAGAGGTGTATCGGTCGATATTCCTATCGAACTAACGAGCGATACCGTCGGCAGAGTAGCCGACCGCAACACCATTTAGCATCTAAGTAACAGATGGTCTAAATAATGCGAGAGCTGATGGATTCATTTAATAAGTGTTGAGCTCTGACATATCATGCAAGCAACTTGTTAGCCTTTATAGTATTTATAATCCTGAATTCCTGAATACTTACCCTGAATCTAACTACTTTTCTTTACTGTTTTCAAAACCAAATCCTTTCAACTGAGTAATCTCATCCTTACTCAGCAAACCTGCACTTTACTTTAAACTATTTTCAACCTAGCATAGTCATTAAGATTGCATCTTATTTGTACACTAGCTCTCTGTGGATTCGATCCCTAAGTACTACAACTGAACCTCTTATTTGAGAGAGTAAAGTCACTCCTTAGGCTAATTTGAGTGGTATCAATCTCCATTACCACCAGTGGCTGGAAACAATGAAGAAGTAGCATCAGTTGTGGAGACAGTCCATCCTGACTCTGAGGGGGGCAATGACCATGAATCCCAACCAGAACCAGAAGAGGATTCAGCATCAGTTCATGATCAAGATGGAGCTGAATCTGATCAGTCTAGTGGAGATCAGTATGATGGTGATCAAGGACAGAAGAAGCAGTGGTAGAAGAGAAGACTCAACCATTGAGAAGGAGTACCAGGGTGAGGAAAGATCCATTAAATTGGATCAACACCAGAGTATACTTCAACAGCAATGCAGTGGCTCATCCTATTCAAGCAGCCTGTTCCTTTGCAAGCTATCCTCAAGAGCATGTAGCTTTCATCACCAATCTTGATCAAGAATATGTTCCAACCACTTGGTATGAGACTGAGCTTCCTAAAGGAAAGAAAGCAGTCACTAGTCGCCTACTCTTCACCATCAAGTACAATGCAAATGGACAACCAGAGAAGAAGAAGACAAGACTGGTGGCAAGGGGATACACTTAAGTCTATGGGGAAGACTACCTAGACACATTTGCACCAGTAGCTAAACTCCACACCATAAGGATTCTACTCTCAGTTGCTGTGAACTTGGAATGGGATTTGTATGAGATTTGAATAAAGAGATGGTATTAAGAGAATATGGGAGAATAAAGGAGACTGAGAGAGATTAGAAGAACAGATTAGTAACCAAGTTTAAGAACATTTTAGAATCATGATGAACAAGGGAGATTAGAGAGAAAGAGTCTCCAAACTCGTTAGATTTATTAATCAGCAAGTGTTACAATATATATGAAGAGATACAAGGGTTTTAATCAAAGCTAAGCATGTGAGGTCAAAGGATAAGGTTGCTTTAATTCAAAAAGAGCCAATGGGAGGAACCACACGAGCCAGGCACTGTTGAGGCCCGTCCCTTATCCAGCCAGCTCTTGCCAGCCTGTTCGGACGCTCCTCTCTTCCCTTCAACGGTCATGAGACCAAATGGTAAAGCTTCAAAGTAACTTGGCCGAGTGGTGAGTTACCAAGGTAAGTTTCTTTTACCCTTTACCAATCTTTGGTTGACCATCCATGTACGGACATGTACGGACATCTACGGACATGTACGGACATGTACGGACAGGTCAACCCAAAAACATCCTTCTTCATTTTCCCTCATCATCTCATCTTCTCTTCAATATCCAAGACATCTCTTCTCATATATTACTCTGCTCAGTTCAACACTCCCCCTCAAGCGTGACCATGTGGAACAAGTCAAGCTTGGAAGGACCATGAGATCTTCCTCATTGAAATCCTCATCAAGGAAAACCCATTTGGGACAAAACCTTAATGAGGGAAAAAGAGTAAAGACCTCATGATCAGGGAAGTATATGAACTAGCCCTTAGGCGAAAGATCAATGAGTCCTAATCTGATGTGAATGGACTCCATTGTCTTTTGCCTAGCAGCCTTGGTGAACACATCTGCCAATTGATCTTCACTCCTTGTATAACATGGCAGGATCTCTCTCCCAAGACAATCATCTGCCTCACCCTGTGGCAGTCTACTTCAAAATGCTTTGTTCTTTCATGGAATATTGAGTTTGTAGCAATGTGGATAGCAGCCTGATTGTCACAGTGCATAGTCATTGGGGTTAACTGATCTATCTCCAAGTGTTTTAGAATTCCTTTGATCCAAACAAGTTCATTGGTAAGCTTCAGCATAGCTCTATATTCTGCCTCAGCACTAGAGCATGACACAACCTTTTGCTTCTTACTCTTCCAAGTAACCATATTTCCCCCAATGAAAGTGCAATAACCGGTTGTAGACCTTCTATCTGCTCTATCAACAGCCCAATCAGCATCACAGTAGCCTACAATCTCAGTACTTCCATTGCAGCCCATCCATATACCAAGGCCTTGAGTTCCATTTAGATACATGAGAACTCTCTCCACCATGCGCCAGTGGTGTTCCTTAGGACCTTGCATATGCTGGGTTATTTGATTCACAGCAAAGCATATGTCAGGCCGAGTAATAGTCAGGTATATCAGCTTCCCTACAAGCTTCCTATACAGCTTTGGATCATGAAATGGCTTGCTATCTTCTTTCTCCCCCTCACGTGGTATCTTATACCCATCCTCCATAGGCATTCTTGCTGTCTTCCCTCCATAAACACCAGCATCCTTCAATATATCCAGTGCATACTTCCTTTGAGAGATAAACAACCCTTCCTTTGATCTACACAGCTCAATCCCAAGGAAGTACTTCATCTCTCCCAAGTCTTTTATCTCAAAAACTGACTTTAGAAAATCCTTGGTGGCTTGAATCCCTTCTTTGTCACTGCCAGTTATAATGATATCATCCACATACACTAGTAGACAGACTACTCCTGAGGATGTGCTGAGAGTGAATAGAGAATGTGATATAACTCGGACTTCCTGAAGCCTTGCCCATTTAGAGTGGTACTTAGCTTGTTGTACCAAGCTCTAGGAGATTGTTTTAAACCATAGATAGCCTTCTTTAACCTCAAGACATTCCCTGGCTTCACAAGACTCTCTAGACCTGGAGGAGGATGCATATATACTTCATCTTCTAGCTCTCCTTGAAGAAATGCATTCTTCACATCCATTTGCCAAAGTCCCCACTCAAGATTCACAGCAAGGGATAGAACTATTCTGATAGTATGCAGCTTAGCCACAGGAGCAAATGTGTCAATATAGTCTTCTCCATATGTCTGAGTGTAACCTATTGCCACCAGTCTTGTCTTCTTTCTATCCACAGTCCCATCAGCCTTGTACTTGATAGTGAAGATCCATCTGCTGGTTACTGCCTTCTTTCCCTTAGGTAGAGTACTCTCATACCAAGTCTCATTCTTTATCATAGCCTTAGCTTCATCTCCAACAGATTCTTTCCAATCCTCATGCATCATTGCTTCTTCATAAGATCTTGGAATGAAACTCTTGTCTAAGCTTGTCATGAAAGTACAATGTTATTCTGGATACTCTGCAAAGGAACACTGCTTGGGATGGATGCTCCACAGCCTGGGCATTGTAGTACACGCGAGTGTTTACCCAGTTGGAAGGATCCCTCCTTTGCTGTGTGCTCCTTCTTAGAGGTACAACAACTTCCTGCTCAACAACAGCTTCTTCTTGTATCTGATCTTCCTCCTCAGCTTCTTGACCTTCAGTATGATCTTCTACTATAGTGTCTTCCCCACTTTGGACAGGAACATCAGAGCCTTGATCTCCTAAAGGTCCAGCCTAATTCAAGTCTTGTTCTTGATCCTCTACACCTCTAGCTTCTGATTCATGTCCCCCCTCATGTTCAAAGTGGGAGGGTTCTTCAGCAACAACCGGAGAGGTCTCTCCATGTCCATTCTGATCCGGAACAACACCAATACCAAGTCCTTCTAGTATGTTTCTCAAGGTGCCAGCCTTATCTGATGGTTGGGAAAGACTCTCCAGGTCTTCCCAATTCTTTCCATCACAGTACCCTTTCTCTTCCATAAACTTCACTTCTCTTGACACCAGTACTCTTCTAGCTACTGGGTCAAAGCACTTGTATCCCTTTTGGGATGTAGAATACCCCACCAACATAGCCTTGGTGCTTCTTTCCTCTAACTTGTTTCTCAGCTCGCCTGGTACCATGACATAGCAGACACATCCAAACGTTCTCAAATGATCCAGCACTGGTTTGCTCTTGTTCAACACCTCAAAAGTAGACTGATCTGTTGGGACTCTAGTCGGTATCCTATTGATCAAGTAGCAGGCAGTCATCACAGCATCTCTCCAATACCTCTTAGGAACACTCATATGAAACATCATGGAACGAGCAACCTCCATGAGATGCCTGTTCTTTCTTTCTGCCACTCCATTCTGTTGAGGAGTGTAGGGGCAGCTAGTCTGATGGAGAATCCCATGTTGAGCTAGATGATCCTTGAATGCATGGCCAGTGTACTCCCCACCATTATCAGACCTGAAAATCTTAATCTTGGCATGATATTGGTTAGTAACATAGCTTTGAAATTTTTTAAAAGCATCAAGGACTCTATCCTTAGTTTTAATGAGTGTTAACCAGGTGTATTTAGATTTTTCATCAATGAATGTGACATAGTATTTATAATCATCCCTAGGTAAACAAGGAGCAGTCCAAACATCAGAGTGATACAAGTCAAAACAATTCTCATAGATAGTAGAAGATCTTTGTAACACAGTCTTACAATGTTTTCCCAAAATACATGCCTCACAATCATTATTTTTAAACATGACACCTGGTAACATAATGCTTAAGGCCCTAACATGTGAATGTCCTAGTCTAGCATGCCACAAAGCATTTTTATTCATAGGCAGAACAGAGCTAAAAGAGAAACAAGAATCAGAAATGGGAGCTAAGTCTTCAAGCATGTAAAGATCTCCCTTGGTTGCTCCTTGTCCAATCAACTTACTGCTTTTAATATCCTGAAACTTCACATCATTAGGACTAAAAATAACATTGCATTGAAGATCAGTAGTGCTTCTCTTGACAGATAAGAGGTTTGAAGTGAATTAAGGCATGAAAAAGTCTTGAGATTCCTTATTAAACAATTTCAATTTACCAATGCCTCTAATAGGAATTCTATCTCCATTAGCAATCATTACATGACCACGAGCAGGTTCTATATCCTTAATCATAGTTTTATCACTAATCATGTGATGAGATGCACCAGAATCTATGAGCAAGGGCTTATGCATGTTTTTAGCAATATAAGTCCTAGGTGATCCATTTCTTGAGTTCTCTAGCATTCCTAATAGTTTATCATGTATGGATCGTCAAGAGATGCGGAATGGCTCTTGATATACCACGTTCTTAAGGCTAACCACCTAAGAAAGGATGATTGTGTGTTGGCTAACCACCAAGGAACACACAAAGATGATTGGCTAACCACCAAATCAACAAGCCGGTTCAAACCGATGAATAGCTAAGAACTCTCTCTCACTCAGAAAAAAGAAGAACAAAAATGAAACCCAAAAACTCTCTGATTTTATTCATGGACTGAAGTTACATATATATACTCAAAAGAGTCAAAGAAAGACATAAATAATTGTGGAAAACTAGAAGCATAAAAAACACAAACAAAGACTACGACTTTTTATGGAAAACCGAAATGTGGACTATGACTTTTGACTAGAGTTTGAATGCCTCTTTCCCAGGCACGACTTTGACTCTTTTTGTTGATATTTCTTGATGAAAATGGGCAGGAGACCATCAGAAAAGGTCTGGTCGAATTTGGTGTAAAACAGACCCAAATTGAATTTGTTATGAATTTTTCCGTAGGCTGAAAAATGCCCATTTCGCCCAGCAACTAAACCAGCTCCATCTTCAGTGTCACTTAGCTCATTCAGCTCCAAGCTAGTGTCACTTAGCTCACTAAACTCATCCAGCTCATCAACTCTCACTTCAGCTGGTTTCAGCTCATGCACACTCCCTTCAGATGGTTCCATGTACTGATCCACGGACTGGGGCGCATCATTACGCCGAGCATGGTTTCTCCCCGCTACCTTGCTACTCTTCGGAAGTTTTACCAGGTCCCAAGCGAAGTCGTGTTCCGGATCCCGAGTGGCAATGAGAGCGCAAAGAATCCCCCGGAAGGTTTCTTCACTTGCTATGAAGCCTTTCTGTCGTATTGCCGTATGTGGTTCCCGACCCTCGGTACCATTGTTCGCGTGCTTCACCGCTTCGAGCTTTCGATCAGTCAGCTGAACGTTCCGGCTTTACAGCATTGGCTCGGATTGTTGATCGCGAGTTACGAGTTAGGGAAGGACCTTAACCCTGGTGACTTCGAGGGCCTTTGGTCTACGAGGCCAACGGGAATTGAAGGCTCGTTCCGCATGGCACCAAAGAAAAACATGGCTGTAATCCAGGGGCACACTTCGCACCCCAAGGCATGGTTTGAGCGTTTTTTCTTTGTCGAATAGATGGGGAATCCGTCGAGGAGAGCTATCTCCATCTATTCCGTCGGGAATGGAACGTCAAACGCGGTAATACGACCGGTGACGTTGTTTTTTTTTTAATATGTGACGATGGTTTTTGATTTTTTTTATATCTTGCAGTGAACAGGATCCTTCCGCCAACTCCTGCCGATCGTTTCGCCAAGCGAGATCTCCTCCGCAGCAGACTGTTCTTCTGGAATTCCTTCACTGTTGAACGGATTTGAAGTGCGACGGAGCTCCATCGATCCCGAGCCGTCTCCCAGCCCCTTGATGTTCCGTATGACGAGGAACCGGTCGCTGATGTCTTGCCTACTCAGGGGCGGAAAAACAGGTCTCGAAAACGAAAAGACGTTGCTTCTGAGACCGTTTCGGGAGATCCGCCGCTACCAGGATGAAAACCTAGTTTCACTCCAGGGGAAAAGAACGGAGCCAACGAGGTTCCCCTTCCTAGTGAATTTTTCGCAGACCTCCCTCCCGGTTTTACTACTCACGAGTCGCTAAACGAGAAGTCGAGGCGGAAAGTAGTCACTGAAAGCTCTCGTTTAATCAACGAGATTTACCCTTTGAACTTTGATCTGAATTTTGGTATATATATGCACATATATATGTTTTTTTTAATCTTAAGTTCATGCAGGGGATGAGGGTGTTTAATGCGGTGCTCGACGGGAGTTTCCGGGAGTCGCGCATCTCTCACTTTAAAGCCGAGGAGGCTGAGAGGGAACTCTTTCGGTTTCGGAAGGAGGTCGAGGAACAGAGCCAGAGACAGGCTGAGCTCCAATCTCGGGCCCTTGTTCGCGCGGAGAGGAAAGGAAGGAGGACGATTGTCACCGAGATGAAGCGGAGGGCCGCTTTGTTTGCCACCGAAATCGAGAGTTTTAAGGACGATCAGGAATTCGTAGGCGATTTTTGCGTGTGTCGTGGCTCGGTTGCCACCCTCTACAAGTTGCAGAACCATGAGTTCTCCTTTTCCACCGAGGTCGCTGAGATGTCAGTCCTTATGGACGAGTGCCCCCATGCTGAATCCCTGGTTCCTCTGATCGAAGGAAGGGTCCGACAGCTTTGGGATCTAATCAAGGTCTCGGAAGACACGGCGGAAGCGGGAGCCGGTGTTGGCGACGAAGGTGCCGGTGTTGGCGACGAAGGTGCCGGAGTTGCGGACGGAGAGGGAGAGGTTGATCAGCCCGCAAACTCGTTTGGCCTTTCGATGTCTGGGTATTTAGATTTCGATTATTTGGGATAGATTTCCATTTTATTTGTATTGTTGAGTTTTTAGGCCGACTGTGGCCTGTTTATATGAGTGTGCTATGGCCTTACGGGGCCATTTGACTTTATTTGTGGGACTGGCCGTTGGTGGCTTTTGAATCCCAGCCGTTGTGCGGCTTTTATATATATGACAAATATTTTAATCATCCTGTGATTTTTAGTTTATACTTATGTCAAGTGTTTGAGGGAAAGATACGAGTAGTCACTCCGTACCTTAACTCTTAATTTGTCGTCCTGTTTGTTTGCTCTTATAAGGACGAGGATGTTCGGAAACGTTTAGGAGTTTCGTGAAGTTTCGTGAGCGTTTTGGACGACGAGACACGTTTTATGATCTCTTATCAGTTATGATATCATGCCTTGAGATGTTAATGGTCCAGTAGGACTGGGCTTAGGGCAAGACCTAGGTTTACTTTCGGCAGTAAGGCTATGCGATGACTAATCGGCTTTCATTTTGCCTGTTGGCGATTTCTACCTGGTTCTTTCCGTTTTAAAGTCCGCGACTTGATGCCGGCTTATACGACTTGTATGGGACAAACCGAGCATCTTCCAGAGGCCGTCTGGAGTGCTGACCAAAATTTCGGATTTTTTGTATAGCGCGCTATGATATCCTTGCCGGATGTAAGAGAACCTTCACTTTTACGAAAGGTTTGACTACGAGTTCCCTTTTTGAGAACGTTTTTCAGGTATGTTCGTCGGGGCCAATCGACGACCATCGTTTTTAAAGTCACGGATGGACTGTGAACAAGATAAGATCTTTCGCGGATTGTTTGCGACGTCTCGCTTTTCCCGAAAGATGTATCTTTTACGAAGTGGTTTTGATCTTCTTTCTTTTGGAGAAGACATGTGCATTTTAGGTCTTGCTTGACCGTGATTTTTTAAAACAAGGACTGTTTTTCGTCCAAGGATTGTTTGGATTGTGAAGAGACTTATTGCGAGTGATTCGTGAAATCGGAAAACATAAATTTTATTAAAAAGTTTCGAAAATTTTGAGTACAAGCACGGATATTTTGAACTTTATGGGAGTATATGAGTATACGTACCCACTCCCCCCCCCCCCCCCTTTTGGAGAGGGGGATAGCTGAACTTGTCCATTGGACAAGCTGCCTACGTACCGCTTTCGAGGATTAAGCCATCTTTGTAATTCTGCTGGTTTCCGCGGGTGTTCCTACTCGCTGGAGGGGGTCGCCTTAGCCGCTTCAGCTACTGAGACCGAAGTCGGGTCGACGATCGTTTCCGGAGTAGGGTCGTCCGCTGGTGAGGTGATAGATTCAGGGATGATGCTGTTTCCGGACTGTTTTTTGCGGAGCTCTGGTTGGAGTCCTGAGTTCTCTTCGACTTCTTTGGGTTGACCGCTGGGGTTTTCCGAGTTAGCCGCAATTTATGTTTGGCCAAGTAGCAGAGCCTCAACTGTTTTTGGCATCCCCAAATTACTGATGTTCCGCTCGGGGTTGGGAATTTGATGCCGAGATGGTAAGTCGATGGTACTTCTTTCATGGCATTGATCCAAGGGGTTCCCATGATGACGTTATAGATGGTGGGAGTGTCGACTACCATGAAGTCGACGATTTTTGTCACATCTTTTGCCATCACGGGAAGTTTGATGGATCCGAGGGTCATCGACATCGTACCCAAGAAACCTGTGAGAGGTTTTGGTTCCGGGACGACTTCGCCGAGTTCGATACTCATTCTCTGAAGTGTATCGCGGTAGATGACATTGACCGTGCTTCCTGTGTCGACAAGGATCCTGGCGACTTCGAGGTCTCGGATGACCAAATCGATGACTAGCGGGTTGCAGTGCGGTTTGTTGATGCCGATGGTTTCATGGTCTTCGAAGGTGATCGTATCGTTTGGTACGTCATTGGTCGGGGACCGATTTTCCAAGTTAGAGCTCGTTTCAGCCTTCCGCCCGTAAGCCTTGATCGAAGAGACCGAATCGTGATAGAATTGCGATCCTCCTATGATCATGTTGTCCCTTCGACGGTTGTTGTTGTCTCCTTGGTTGTCTTGTCTTCTTCCGCGTTTCTCGCTCAACTGATTTTCGCGTGCGTCCCCTTCGGGAGACTCTTTGTCAGTTTTGGGAGGCCTATTGGAATCCAAGACAAGATCTTTTATGCTCGTAACCTTCGAGAGTTTGCCAGCGAGGAGTTTCGCGGCAAGCCTCACGCCGAGAAGCTTGCAGTTCATAGTAGAATGTCCTCTGGTCTGGTGGAAATCACAGTAGGAGTTATCCTTGAACTGGTTTCTGGTCCCAGTGTTCCCGGATGTATTCCCTTGTTCGGAACTAATGGCGTAATTGTGCTCGCCTTGGAGATATTCCCCCTCGTGGTGGATGTACTTATCGTTACAAGAGCTCTTCCTTTTTGCGGACGTTTTCTGCGGGTTGTGTTTCTGGGAGAGGACTTTCATCTCTTCCTCCATTATGATGAAGTCCGTTGCCTTGTGCAGAGCATCCTGGATCGTTCTCGGTTTTTTGAGAGATATCCACTGGCGGAGTTTAGATCGGTACCAGAGAGTTTTCCGCAGGGCGTCGACCGCTACTTTGTCGCTGATTCTGGTGACTCTTTCCATTACTAGCTTGAATCTGTTCATGAAATCGCGGAGTGGCTCGTCCTCCCTTTGAGATAGACTCCAGAGATCGACGTCCGAGGTCTCCCTGTTCATGAACATGGAGTACTGTTTGAGGAACTCCAAAGCGAGTTGGCGAAAGCTTCCGATAGAATTTCGCTTTAGACGAGAAAACCATTCGAGCGCGGCTCCTTTGAGGTTTTCGACGAAGAGGAGGCAGTAGCCGGCGTATTTTTCGCGTTCCCTGAGTTTGCATCTTCCCATCGCGATATGGAACGACTTCAGATGTGCCTTCGGGTCGGAGGAGCCATCGTAGACGGGAATTTTTATCTTCCCTGGATCCTTGATGTGGGTTTCCGTGATCCGAGAGGTGAAAGGAGTCTTGCGTGCTTCCTCAAGCAATCTGTCTATTTCGAGCGCAGCGCCTCGTCGCTTGGTGAATCTATGATTTCACCACTTTGACTTCCGCTGCGGTTTTCGAAATGTACTCGCGGAGGTCGTGGATTTCACTAGGGCTCCAAGGTGCCCTTCAAGTCTGATGACGCTGGCTTCGGTAGATTCTGGCTTGTTTTTCAGCCAGCTCCTCCTGTTCCACCCAATAGAGGTTTTCTTCTTCCTCCGTCATGGGTTTCTCCAGTGACGCGTTATGCCGAGCGGACTGGCTTCGCGTCCTTCTTGGGTGGATATCCGCATCTTGGTCCGAGTCATTGGACTGGTCACTTATATCCAGACCGATGCATTTAGCGTCGGCTCCCTCGTCGCTCTCGGTAGGAGGTGGAAGTTTCTCCACAATCGGCTGTGCATCGGATGGGGCTGCTTCGCTAGGGTTTTTACCCGAGGAAGCTCTGTCCGTCCGTGCGGCCTGGTCGTTTAGAGTCTCGAAATTGAGTCTTCTGCCGCCGCGGGTCCTGGTAGTGCCGCGCGGGATTTTACTCATAGCCTTTGCAGTTAAGGTTTCAACCTGTTTTGCGAGAGCGGCAACGAGTTTAGCCTGTTCTTCTGACTTTTTCTGAGCAGAAGCGAACAGTTCTTTCATCTGGGCTAATGCCGTTGCTTCAGTAGTCACCGTTGGCATGTTTCCAGCCGGAGTTGGATTGACACTGGGATCGACGGGAGGCCCATCGGGCGCCTGTCTGTCTTTATCAGTGTCCGTAGCCATATCTGACTGAGCGTGCGTGGTTGCGTGAAAGATAGATCCTTATCCTCCTCCTTCTAGCGCCAAACTGTGGGAACCAAAATTCACACCATCGAGTTTCAGTCAATCGGAGGGAAACCAAGTAAACCTAGTCTCCCCTAAAGGTCACAGCTATCTTCTGGGCCACACACAACAGAAACAGTACGACGAAAATATAAAGATGTAAAATCGTAAGATAAAAAGAAGAGACAACAAAAGGGGATCTTATTTCCAAATTCGCGTTTGAGCGTGAACAACAGGTAAGAGCCTTGGCTACGTGAGCTGTCGGCAAGTTAGCTAGTCTAGCAACCTAAGATCTAACATTGTTGAGTCGCAGCTCGATAGTAAAAACGGAAAAATGCCTAATTTGCTCTAAGTGCTAAGTTTGCTCTGAGAAAGCTCTCCTCTCTCTCTTCGCCCCAGTACTCTTTATATTCTCCTCCTTTTTGGTCGGTCTATCTCCTCTCGGGCCAGATTTGTCACGGGCTTTTCCATATTTCCTTCATGATTATCTTCGAAAACTTAACATTTATCTTCGGAAACTTGACGTTTATCTTCGCGGGAACTTGACATTTATCTTTGCGGAAACTTGACATTTATCTCTTTCCGCGAATAAACCGTCTTCCTTATCTTTGGGCTCAAGTTCCTTAGGACCGTAAGTGGGCCGTCGTCCGCAATTTGGACCCCCTTTGGGCCGTATTGAGACTTAAGCGTTTTTTACTCGCAATGTTTCCTTTGGCGTAGGTACGATCCTTCTAACGGAACCTCGTCTCTTCGTTCAGCCGAGGTGGTTGATGTTGAATTAATCATAACCCGTCCTATCACGAAGAGTGGGAAACCGTTTGAGAGATCGAACCTATTCAATTTCCCGAAAGCTTTTGAAGATGCTTATGGGCGGAAAGTTGGTGTTGTACCCGTGGACCTGGGGATCGAGCTATGGAAGCTTTGGATGAGGACACATAGTCACGGGACAAGATTGGGTTTAGGAACAATTGTCGACAGGTTACCCGTGCTCGCTGGGCGAGTTCACCCGTACCTTGGCCGAGCTCGCCTCGCGAGCTGACCCATGACGAGGTTGTACTCGCCCGGCGAGCTGTCCTATGTCATGGTCGAGCTCGCCAGGCGAGCTGTCCCATGTCATGGTCGAGCTCACCGGCGAGCTGGCCCGTGCTCGCCGGGCGAGCTCGCCCTCGTCTCGGCCGTGCTCGCAGGCGAGCTGGCCCGTGCTCGCCAGGCGAGCTCGCCTTTGTCTCGGCCGAGCTCGCCTTCGTCTCGGCTGAGCTCGCCGGCGAGCTGGCCCGTGCTCGCCGGGCGAGCTCGCCCTGCGCTCACCGGGCTAGCTGATCCGTGCTTCAGTCATGCTCGCCGGCAAGTAGATCCATACTCGTCGGGTGATCCGTTTCGGTTATTCGTTTTCTCGGTTTTTTGAAGTTTTGACTTAGATTTGGTTTTCCCGAGGGTTTTCGGGTATTGATTATGTCGTGACCGATTTTGACCCCAACAGACCTCTAGATATGCTTGATAACATCCTTGTAGCAAGGATCCAATGTCAACAGCAGCCCAAACACCTGATCTTGCTCTCTCCTTTCCATCAACGCGGCTTGATCAGTGGTGTTTGGCCTCAAAATTTCAGGTTCAGACCATGGAGATCCAAACCTCTCCATGTGTTTGGTGAGTTCTCTCCTCCATCTTGCTTCATAGAGTTGATCGTCCTCTTGAGCTCAAACACACGGCTGATATTGGAGACATTTCCAAATTTCTTCAAGAGAGTCTCCCACAATTGTTTAGGTGTTTCACAGTAGCTGTAAGCTTCAAGAAGAGGAACCTCAAGTGATCCTTGTACCACGGAGAGGACCATCAGATCTTCTTGAACCCACTTCTTTGCTCCAGCCATATCAAGCGACTTGCTTTCTTCACCTTCTTCAGTTTCTTTGGCCACTGGCTCCGGACCATCATCTGTGATGTGGCTCCATATTCCTAGCGTTCCAATTGCTGTCTTCACCAGCCGAGACCAAAGAAGGTAGTTTGAACCTCCTTTCAATGCAACTGGAACTGTAACCAGCTTGCTGAAGTTGTCTCCATCCATCTTGACTTGCTTGAACCAGAAAAGACAACAAAGCTTCACACTTGCAACTTGACTGAAGAACCCTCAATACTAGATCTAAAGAACACACAAGCTTAAGAACCAGCACACAACAACTCAGCTTTATCACAAGACTCCACGAAAATGGCAAGAACAAGAAATGTAGACCTCAAAACACCAACAAGAACAGAAAGGGAGATCGAGATCTCTTAATACCAAAGCCAACCAGGCTCTTATACCATATGAGATTTGAATAAAGAGATGGTTTTAAGAGAATATGAGAGAATAAAGGAGATTGAGAGAGATTATAAGAACAGATTAGTAACCAAGTTTAAGAACATTTTAGAATCATGATGAACAAGGGAGATTAGAGAGAAAGAGTCTCCAAACTCGTTAGATTTATCAATCAGCAAGTGTTACAATATATAGGAAGAGATACAAGGGTTTTAATCAAAGCTAAGCATTTGAGGTCAAAGGATAAGGTTGCTTTATTTCAAAAAGAGCCAATGGGAGGAACCACACGAGCCAGGCACTGTTGAGGCACGTCCCTTATCCAGCCAGCTCTTGCCAGCCTGTCCGGACGCTCCTCTCTTCCTTTCAACGGTCATGAGACCAAATGGTAAAGCTTCAAAGTTAACTTGGCCGAGTGGTGAGTTACCAAGGTAAGTTTCTTTTACCCTTGATCACTCTTTGGTTGACCATCCATGTACGGACATGTACGGATAGGTCAACCCAAAAACATCCTTCTTCATTTTCCCTCATCATCTCATCTTCTCTTCAATATCCAAGACATCTCTTCTCATATATTACTCTGCTCAGTTCAACAATTTGTGGCAGATGGATGTCAAGAATGCTTTTTTACAAGGAGAACTGGAAGATGAGGTCTACATGAGGCCACCACCTGGTATGGAAAATTTGGTCAAGCCTGGGAATGTCCTAAGGTTGAAGAAAGATATATATGGATTAAATCAGTCACCAAGAGCCTGGTAACACAAGCTGAGTACAACCCTTAATGGAAAAGGGTTTGTTAAATCAGAACCTGATCACACACTCTTCATCCTCACCAGCAAGAAAGGGATTGTGGCAGTTCTAATCTATGTAGATGATATCATCATCACAGAAAGTGACAAGGAAGGTATCATCTCAACTAAAGCTTTTCTTAAATCTGCTTTTGATATTAAAGATTTGGGTGAGCTGAAGTACTTTCTAGGGATAGAAATATGCTGCTCTAAAGAGGGGTTTTTCCTATCTCAAAGAAAGTACACACTTGATATATTAAACAATGCAGGAAAGCATAGTGAAAGAATAGCCAAGACACCACTTGAAGAAGGGTACAAGGTCTTGCATGAGGGGGAGTTTGAAGATGAGCCATTTGGAGACTTCAAACTCTACAGAAAAATGGTTGGGAAGCTGATCTATCTTACCATCACAAGACCGGATATTTGCTTTGCAGTTAACCAAGTCAGTCAGCATATGCAAGCTCCTAAAGTTCATCATTGGAATATGGTGGAAAGGATATTAAGATATCTAAGGGAAGCTCCTGGTCAAGGTGTAAGGATGGGTTGCAACAAGAGCACAGAGATTGTAGGATACTGTGATGCAGATTGGGCTGATGATAGAGTTGACAGAAGGTCTACTACAGGCTATTGCACCTTCATAGGAGGCAATCTGGTTACTTGGATGAGCAAGAAGTAGAAAGTGGTATCATGTTCAAGTGCTGAGGCAGAGTATAGAGCCAGGAGGAAGCTGGGCAATGAGCTTATTTGGATCAGAAACTTTCTAAGAGACTTGGTCATAGAGACAACAACACCAATCACAATGCACTGTGATAACCAGGCAGCCATTCATATAGCTTCAAACTCAGTTTTCCATGAGAGAACAAAGCATATTGAAGTGGATTGTCACAAGGTGAGACAAGCTGTGGAGCAGAAGATTATTCTACCTTGCTATACTAGAAGTGAAGACCAGCTAGCTGATATCTTCACCAAAAGAGCAAGCAACAAGGTCTGTTAGTTCATACATCAAAGATTAGGACTCATAGACTTGGACAGACCATGATCCCGTTAAGCCATGAAGCATCTACGTTTTTTTCTCTTGTGTGTTTTTGTCCCATTGGGTTTTTCACACAAAAAGTTTTAATGAGGAATGTCTTCATGAGTTCCAAGCTTAACCATACCTTATGGTAAAGCTTGAGGGGGAGTATTGACATGAAGACATGAATAAGAAAGAAGATCAGGAGCAAAAAGTAATCCAGATGCTCTAAAAATAAGAATAGTCCATACAGCCTTGAGCTCCAAGCTTCAGAGCCTACTCTATCTTACCTTAGAAGGCAAGGCAAGTCTAAACTCGTCCAAAACAACTTCAGAAGGAGGAAAGAGCTGTTGGAAAGTGTCTGAGAAAGTGGGAGTGCAAATGGGATTATTCAAGTATTTAATTTCAAATAAAAGAGTTGTTAGGACAGAGATCACTCTATGGACCAGTGTGTGTTCCTGAGTTTCTCTCTTTCTTTTTGTTCTTTAAATATTGTTGTAAATCTGTCTTTCTGAATTAAGGAAATTGAATCCTTCTTATCTCTCTCTCTCTCTGGTCGAAATTCACTCTCTCTCTCTCTCTTTCTCATTGTTACACATTTCTCTCTGGTTCTTCACTGGTTCTTAATTTCTTTCATTGAGTTGGTGGGATAATCTGGTTACGGCAAGAAGAAGGGCTGGAGATTTTCCTGTTGAAACTTGGGATCAGCTGAAGGTGATCATGAGGAAGAGATTTGTACCGAGTCACTATCACAGGGAGCTACACTTCAAACTCAGAACACTGACTCAAGGGAGTAGATCTGTTGAGGAGTACTACAAAGAGTTGGAAATTCTTATGCTGAGAGCTGATGTACAAGAAGATAGAGAAGCAACAATGGCTAGGTTCATGGGAGGACTAAACCGAGACATCATGGACAGGCTTGAAGTTCATCACTATGTTGAGATGGAGGGACTTTTACACAAGGCAATCATGTTTGAACAGCAACTAAAATGAAGAAGTTACAAGTCTAGCTATGGAGCCAGCAAGCCACACTACCAAAAGGACAAAAATTCCAGAGAATTCAAATCCTTCTCCAAACCTAAAGTTGAAGAACAGAGTACTAAAGGAAAGGAAGTAGCCACTGCAACCAAATCCAGAGATATTCAGTGTTACAAATGTAAGGGTTATGGACACTATGCCAATAGCTTCTCCAACAAAAGGGTGAATCTCATCAGGGAAAATAGAGAAATGGAATCAGAGGAAGAGGAACAATCTGAGTCTGAAGAAGAATGGGTGGAGGTGCCATCTAGAGGAGAGTTACTTGTCACAAGAAGAACATTGAATCTGCAGACCAAGACTGTTGGAGATGAGCAGAGAGATAATCTGTTTCACACTCGCTGTATGGTTCAAGGCAAGGTGTGTAGTTTGGTAATAGATGGAGGAAGCTGTACCAATGCCGCAAGTGAAACCATGGTGGAAAAACTAGGTCTAAAGATCATGAAACGACCAACAGCTTACAAGTTACAGTGGCTTAATAATGAACGAGAGCTGGAGGTGAAACACCGAGTCAAGATACCATTGTCTATTGGGAAGTATGAGGATGAAGTATTGTGTGATGTCTTACCAATGGATGCTGGACACATACTGCTTGGAAGACCTTGGCAATCCGACAGAAGAACCATTCATGATGGCTTCACAAACAGATACTCATTTGACTACAAGGGTAAGAAGACTATCTTGGTGCCATTAACACCACAGGAAGTTCATCTTGATCAGATAACCTTGAAGAAAAGAAAGCTTAATCAGAATCAAAGACGAAACAGCCTGCCAATCTATTACTTCAACCAAAGGGAAGTTCCTTACCTCGCTTGCTATTTGTATTTAAAGAATCTTTAAACATAGCAAAGCCAGTGCAGGATCTTCCTAGCAAATTACAGATGCTTTTGCAGGAGTTCAAAGATGTTTTCCCAGAAGAAGCTCCACAAGGATTACCACCAATCGGAGGAATAGAGCATCAAATCGATTTTATCCCAGGAGCTTCACTTCCAAACAAGCCAGCCTATAGAACTAATCCTTTGGAGACCAAGGAACTACAACAGCAAGTCAGTGAACTAATGGAAAAAGGACATATCCGTGAAAGCATGAACCCATGTGCAGTTCCAGTCTTGCTTGTACCAAAGAAAGATGGTAGCTGGAGAATGTGTGTCGATTGCAGAGCCATCAACAATATCACTGTAAAGTATCGACATCCTATACCTAGATTAGATGATATGCTTGATGAATTGCATGGTTCTAGCATCTTTTCTAAGGTTGATTTGAAAAGTGGATATCACCAGATTATGATGAAAGAAGGTGATGAATGGAAAACCGCTTTTAAAACAAAACAGGGGTTATATGAATGGTTGGTAATGCCATTTGGGTTAACTAATGCACCTAGCACCTTCATGAGACTAATGAACCATGTTCTTAGATCATTTATAGGTCATTTTGTTGTTGTATATTTTGATGACATTCTGATCTACTGCAAAGACTTGGATGAGCATATTGAGCATCTTAGAAAGGTTCTGGAAGTGCGTGGAAAAGAATCCTTGTTTGCTAATCTAAAGAAATGTACTTTTGGAGCAGATAACCTTGTCTTTTTAGATTTTGTTGTGAGTGCAGATGGAATCCATGTTGATGAAGAAAAAATCAAAGCTATCAAAGAATGGCCAAGTCCAAAGACAATTGGTGAAGTGAGAAGCTTTCATGGTCTAGCCAGTTTTTACAGGAGATTTGTCAAGGATTTTAGTACTTTGGCTGCACCACTGACTGAAGTAATCAAGAAAAACGTAGGGTTCAAGTGGGAACAAGCACAGGAAGAAGCATTCCAAACCTTAAAAGAGAAACTCACCAATTCACCAGTTCTTTCTCTCCCTGACTTTTCTAAAACATTTGAAATAGAATGTGATGCATCTGGTGTTGGTGTAGGTACTGTGCTTATGCAGGAAAAGAAACCAATAGCTTTCTTTAGTGAAAAGCTTGGAGGTGCTACTTTGAACTATCCAACGTATGACAAAGAACTCTATGCACTTGTGAGAGCATTGCAAACATGGCAACACTATCTCTGGCCCAAGGAGTTTGTCATCCACACTGATCATGAGTCTCTCAAGCATCTCAAGGGACAACAGAAACTGAACAAGAGACATGCTAGATGGATTGAATTCATTGAAACCTTTCCCTATGTGATCAAGTACAAGAAAGGTAAGGAAAACATAGTTGCTGATGCACTATCTCGAAGGTATGTTCTCTTAAACACTCTTGGAACCAAATTACTTGGATTTGAACATATCAAAACTTTGTATGCCACTGATTCTGATTTTAAGGATTTATATGCTTCTTCTGAGAAGTTTGGACGTGGTAAGTACTTCAAGAATGATGGTTTTCTCTTCTTTGAAAATAGACTATGTGTGCCTAACTCTTCTTTGAGAGAATTGTTTGTCAAAGAAGCTCACGCAGGTGGACTTGGAGGACATTTTGGCGTGACTAACAATCTGAGTGTAATGCAAGAGCACTTCTTTTGGCCGCACATGAGGAGAGAAGTAGAAAAAGCTTGTGAAAAGTGTGTCACTTGCAAACAAGCTAAGTCCAAAGTCCAAAACCACGGTCTGTATACTCTCTTACCCATTCCTTTGCATCCATGGCATGACATTTCAATGGATTTTGTTGTTGGATTACCTAGGACTAAAACTGGAAGAGATTATGTGTTTGTAGTTGTTGATAGGTTCTCTAAAATGGCTCACTTTATTCCCTGTCATAAAACTGATGATGCTGTGAATGTTGCTAATCTGTTCTTTAAGGAAATTGTTAGACTTCATGGAATGCCTAGGACAATTGTTTCTGATAGAAACACAAAGTTTCTTAGCTTCTTTTGGAAAACCTTGTGGTCTAAGTTAGGAACTAAACTGGGTTTCTCTACTACTTGTCATCCACAGTCTGATGGACAGACTGAAGTTGTCAATAGAACATTGTCTACCCTGTTGCGTGCATTGATTAAAAGGAATCTTAGAACTTGGGAAGAATGTTTGCCTCATGTAGAATTTGCTTATAATCATGCTAAGCATTCTGCATCTAAGTTTTCTCCATTTGAAATTGTCTATGGTTTCAACCCTTTATCACCTTTGGATGTAATGCCTTTACCTTTGAGTGAAAGAGTTAGCCTGGATGGGCAAAAGAAAGCTGAACTTGTTAAGCAGATACCTGAGAAGGCACGGATAAATATAGAGAACAAGACCAAGATGTATGCCAAGCAAGCTAACAAAGGGAGAAAAGAAATGATCTTTGAAGAAGGAGATTTAGTTTGGATACACCTGAGGAAGGACAGATTTCCTAATGAAAGAAAATCCAAACTCATGCCTAGATTAGATGGTCCTTTCAAAGTCATCAAGAAGATCAATGACAATGCCTATCAACTGGATCTCCAAGGTAAGTATAACGTAAGTTCAAGCTTCAATGTTACTGATTTAGTTCCTTATTGTGCAGAAGAGGATTTGAGGTCAAATCCTTCTCAAGTGGGAGAGGATGATGTGATCTTGGCCAGCAATAGAACTGAAGAAATGGAACAGCTTGAACCAGAGCTTAAGGAACTTGCAGAAAGAGCCAAAGAATAGCTTAAACCGAGGAAACAGATGACAAGGACCTAGAAGTGCCAAGCGGCCCAATGACTAGATCAAAGTAAGCAAGATTTCAACAAGCCTTTCATCAACTCCTACACACTATCCAGGAGTCTAGAGTGTGCTTATCCAACTACTCTGGTTGTGATTCAAGCCATCTAAGACAGTCATCAAGAGAGGTGTTGTGACTTTCACTCTTTTCCTTGGTTTGGTTTTGTCCCAATGGGTTTTCCAAACAAGGTTTTAATGAGGCTTGGACACAACACTTATATAAAGGCCTTTTGATGAAACCCAGGCCCATTTCTATCCTAAATGTCGTCCAGCAAGGAGGAGGGGAGCCTATCAAATAAATTTGAACTTTAGTCTTTGTTTGCATTTATTGTTCTGTGTGTTTCCAAGAAGCTGTGCATGTATAGTCTTCTTCTCTTTATATGATTGACGAAATCCCTCAAAAAAATCATCAAACTCTTTTCTTTTCAAAGCATTCTCTGAATCTTGTTTGATCAAAGATTGTCTAGTGTACTTCGGATCTTTGATCCTCTAGAGACCAAGATCTGTCTGAAGAAGAGTAAAAGATATGTTGGTGATGAGCAAGGGAATAGGTGATCGACCTTGCATCACATGAGGGCCATGATCCAGAGCCTTTGTGTCTCTTACATTGCTGGTAAGGCACAAAGGCTCACTGGCCAATCCCTAGGCCTTGGAGGCTCTACTCTTTTTCCCTTACAAGGTTTTGTCCCAAAGGGTTTTCCTTGTAAGGTTTTTAATGAGGGAGTTCTTCAAGGTTCCAAGCTTAACTCAGGATCTTCTAGAGTGAAGCTTGAGGGGGAGTGTTAACTTGAAGAAATAAATGGAGTCAAGAGAAGAAGAGTGGAGGAGTTGGGTCTGGTGAAAACTAAGGGCAAGTCTTGTAGAGATTGTCCATCAAGCTTCAAGTTTGTCTAAAGGTATCAAGAAGTGATCTATGTTGAGATGAGAAGCATAGAGATCAATATATAAGCTTGGGTAAGGATTTACCTTAATGGTAAATAAAAGTTACCATGGTAAATATGGAGTTACCATGGGAACCTTACCTTGATGTGCATGAGAAAGCAAGTGGCCAAAGACACTTTCTTAGGAAGAGGGTCTGATCCAAAGGGGCTTGTGTGGATAAGGAAGGAGCTGGCACAAGACAGGCTGCCTCATGACTAAAGAAAGAAGCTACAGTGACCATGTATCTGTCCAGATACAAGGGAAGGTTCAAGGGAGCCTACAAGCAGCCAATAAGGAGCCAGCCTCTCCTTTGACCAGTTCTGAACTAACCAGTGAGCAGCCAGCACTTGATCATGCGTTATCTAGCCGAAGTAAAGGGAAGAAGAAAGTCACTCACAAGCAACAAGTGAGGTGCTTGTAGAGGAGGCTGAGGTATCTCCTCAGTGCAATGGAGAGTGGTTACTAAAGTGGTGAAGAGCCACTGGTTTGTGAAGACTCACTGAAGCTCACTTGCAAGCTTGGACCTCTATACAATCCAAGCTTGAGGAGGGGAGTTAAAGTGAGCAATCTGTTGGTTCAAAGGGGTCCATTGCAAGCAACTGAAGAACAAGCACTCAAAGAAGATGGCGAGTTCAGAAGAGGGTGCAATGGAGTGAGTGGTCAGATCATAAAGCTATCTTTCCAAGCTTGACTTGTTCCACATGGTCAAGCTTGAGGGGGAGTGTTGAAGCTTACATGATCTGAGAGTACTTGGTGGTTATTCAAGAAGAGGATCACGACCAGACCTACTCTCCATCTCATCCATCCATTTAAATTCAAGTTATATTAGCCATTAGATTTAGGTTTATGATTTGCATCTTGTAAGAGCTTATATAAACCATTGTATGGCCATTTGTAATCTTTAAGAGAGTAAGGGGGAATCCCTTCTCCTTCAAAGAAATAAAATGTGTTCTTGAATCAGATTTCCTAAGTCTCTCGCTTTCTTAGTCTCAAATCTCTTAATCTCTCAAAGTCTCTCTTTTTCTGATTTGAGTAACACATTGTTGCATAAGATCCTTTCTCTACACTTATCAAGCTCTCTTCTTGCTCATTTGAGCTGTTCTACACACACACATTAAGAGAGAGAGAACTCTATAAAACTCTCAGCTACCTCCATAAAGTGTCTGTTCTTCCTCTCAGCAACCCCATTCTGTTGTGGTGTGTAAGGACAGCTTGTCTGCTGCACAATCCCATGCTTTGCCAGATGGTTTTTGAAAGCATTGCTCATATACTCTCCTCCATTGGCTGATCTCAGTGTTAAACTTAGCATAGGCAAGTATAAGAATAATGAGGCGAGGAGATGCATGTGGTTAAGTGAGATCATGTCACTGTAGCAGTAACTTTTAGTTTACCAAAGTAAAAGAAAGTTACTGCACAGGAAGGTAAAATGGAGTTACCATGGTGAAGAAGTGTGGCAAGGTCTTTGAGTGGAAGGGAAGGCTTTAGCCATAGCATCAGACCGTCTATGGATAAGGTGAGGGGCGCCTTTGACAGGCTGGAATAGGCTGGAAAGGTGCAAAGCATGTGAGCATTCTCAGCCTTTCATTTCAAACCAGCTAGCCTTCTCTTGTTGACTCCACATGCTTCTACAGTGATTAGTCTTAGGAAAACCCTTGTATCTCACCATATAAATATGTAATCTCCCTCTTAATGAATGTTAACGAGTTGTAGTCTCATTGTATACTCTTTCTCTCTTGTTCATCATGATATTCAAAGTCTCTTAAACATGGTTACTACATAATCTCTCTTTAAACTCTCGTATAATCTCTATCCTCTCTCTTAATCTATCATCAATCTCTTAATACCATCTCTATTCTCAAAAGATTTTATGGTATCAGAGCCAGGTTGGCTTTGGTATTAAGAGATCTCTTTCATTCTTACTCATTTCTATCTCTTTTGTGCTCTTGTGAAGTTTCCGAGTTATTCTTGTGATAAAGCTGATATCTTTGGTTATGCTCCTTTGAGTTCGTGTGTTCTTGAGGTCTGGGGCTGTTGTTCTTGAGCTTGGTTACAAGTTTGAAGCTTTGAAGGTCATTTTCGGATCATAGAAGAGAAGATGGATACAAACAACTTTAGCAAGTTGGTTACTGTCCCGGTTGCTTTGAAAGGTGGTTCAAACTACCTGATGTGGTCTATACTTGTGAAGACTGCTATTAGAAGGTTAGGGCTTTGGAGCCACATCACTGATGATGGTCCAACACCAGTGACCAGTGAAGAAGAAGATGAAGAAAGTGGTGGGAAGACTCTGGCTTTGGTTGATGCAAAGAAGTGGGTTCAAGAAGACTTGATGGTGCTCTCAGTGCTTCAAGCGTCCCTTGAGGTCCCTCTCCTTGAGGCATACAGCTACTGTGAGACTCCTAAACACTTGTGGGAGACACTCTTGAAGAGGTTTGGCAATGTCTCCAACATAAGCCGTGTGTTTGAGTTAAAGAGATCCATAAGTCTTCTTAAACAAGATGGAGGGGAGCTTACCAAGCACATGGGAAATTTTGGATCTTTGTGGTCTGAGCTTGAGAGTTTAAGACCCAAAACTACTGATCAAGAAGCCCTCATGGAGAGAAGGGAACAAGATCAAGTCTTTGGGCTGCTGATGACACTAGACCCGTGTAACCAGGATGTAATCAAACACATCTTGAGGTCTCCAACTCTCCCATCCGTGGAAGAAGTATGCGCCCAACTTCAGAAGGAGGAAGGGTCCCTTGGTCTCTTTGGAGGAAAAGGAAAGGGGGAGCTTACTATAGCTCACCAAGCCGAGGAGATACAAGCAAACAAGGCTGCTTACCGAGGTGATGAAAAGAAGTATGAGAGGTATGAAGGGAGCTGTGAGCATTGCAAGAAACCAGGGCATAAGAAGAGTCAATGCTGGATCATACACCCGCATCTCATGCCAAGCAAGTTCAACAGGGATAGAGAGGCAAGGGCCAACATTTCTACTGAGGCTAATGGTGCTGGCTCATCAGGAGCTAGCTCAACTTGCAAGGGAAGTGAGCGTGAAGGCCGTGGTATGACCTCTCTCATCAGTTAAGTGGGAAGAGTTTGGATCCGGAGGTGATTACCAAGGCTGACTTTGAGGCATTCATCCGAGCTCTCAAGGATTCTGGTAACAAACTTGGAAACACTCTTGGATACTCTTACTCTGCTCATACTTTGCCTAGTAACACTGATAGGTTGCTAGATGCTCATACTATGCCTAGTAACACTGATAGGTTGCTAGACTTGTTTGAAAGATCTTATACTGCTAAAACTCATGCTAGCATCTCTGATAAGTTGTTAGAAGTGTTAGTGAACTTGAAAACCACTCCTAAGACTCACATTGCTAAAAACATTAATAAACCATTGCATAAGCCATTGATTATTTACTCTGGTGCATCTCATCATATGATTAGTGATAACAACCTGATTAAAGATATAGAACCTGCTTATGGTCATGTTATGAATTCTAATGGAGATAGGATCCCTAATAGAGGCATTGGCACATTAAAATTGTTTGATAAGAATTCTCAAGCCTTTTACATGCCAGAGTTTACTTCTAATCTTTTATCTGTTAAGAGATGCACCTCTGATCTTCAATGCAATGTTGTCTTTAGTCCTAATCATGTGAAGTTTCAGGATATTAAAAGCAGTAAAGTGATTGGACAAGGAGCAACCAGGGGAGATCTTTATATGCTTGAAGACTTAGCTCCTATCTCTAGTTCTTGTTTCTCTTTCAGTTCTGTTCTACCTATAAATAAAAATGCTTTATGGCATGCTAGACTAGGCCATCCTCATGTTAGGGCTTTAAGCATTATGTTACCTGGTGTCATGTTTAAAAATAATGATTGTGAAGCATGTATTTTGGGAAAACATTGTAGGACTGTCTTTCAAAGATCTACTACTATCTATGAAAACTACTTTGATTTAATTCACTCTGATGTCTGGACAGCTCCTTGTTTATCTAGAGATGAGTATAAGTATTATGTCACATTCATTGATGAAAAATCTAAATACACCTGGTTAAGACTCATTAAAACTGAAGATAGAGTCCTTGATGCATTTAAAAATTTTCAAAACTATGTTACTAAAAAATATCATGCCAAGATTAAGATTTTCAGGTCTGATAATGGTGGGGAGTATACTGGCCATGCATTCAAGGATCATCTAGCTCAACATGGGATCCTTCACCAGACTAGCTGCCCTTACACTCCTCAGCAGAATGGAGTGGATGAAAGGAAGAACAGACACCTAATGTAAGGTTGCTCAGTCTATGATGTTTCACAAGAGTGTGCCCAAGATATATTGGAGTGATGCTGTGATGACTGCCTGCTACTTGATCAACATGATACCAACCAGAGTTCTAAAGGATCAGTCTCCTTTTGAGGTTCTCAACAAGAGAAAACCTGTCCTAGATCACTTAAGGACTTTTGGATGTGTGTGCTATGTGATGGTTCCGAGTGAGCTGAGAAACAAGTTAGAAGAAAGGAGCACCAAGACTATGTTTGTTGGATACTCTTCATCACAAAAGGGATACAAATGCTTTGATCCAGAAGCTAGAAGGGTCTTAATACACTCCTAGGATGCTTCTCTGGTTGGAATGGGATAGATCCTTGCAAACAGAGAATCAAAAAACTCAATCTGGTTCAAGGTTTGTGGAATGAATGGTGACACAAAGAGATGTGAGAGGTCTCCTTGATACTCCTAAGTGAATCCCTTGGATATGACACACCAAGACAATCACTCTTGTGGTTTTGTTAGATATGACACACTAACAAAGACTCAAGAACACTCAGATCTACAAGAGAGCTTGCAGTCGGCAGGGAGAGAGACAAGAGTCTGAAAATAAAAGATTGGATGCCTCTATTAGGGCTTTCGACAGCCTATATATAGAGAGGACAAGGAACAGGCTCCTTGGTCTCTAAATGTGTTACAAATAAACCATAGTCTTAATTTAAAACATAAGATAAAAATTAAAATAATGTTTAAAAACTGAGATCATCAAATGAGTGATAGGAAAGCAACATATGGCCTCATTAAAAACCTATCTTTGGAAAACCCAGTGGGACAAAACCAAAGATAGGGAAAAAGAGCACACATATGTTACTTACTCATTTGATGTCTATCTAGAAAATGAAATGGCTTTAATTGTGGTAAGTGTGTCTTGGATGATCAAGCTCCTTCCAAGACTCTCTTCTTGCTTCAATGATGTCTGAAGTAATCCTCCAATGGCTTCTTTAAGTTGTTTGCTTCTGGCTCGAGTCATAGGACCTTCAGATATGGCTAGAACACCTTCATCAGCTGGCTCATCCATGATCTCATTGTATTCTTTACTTGACTGGTCCATGATCATATCATCCCCTCCCTCTTGAAAAGGATTTGTCCTCAAATCTAAATCATCTTGAAGATCAAGCTTGTAGGCATTGTCATTGATTTTCTGGATGACTTCAAAGGGGCTATCAATCCGTGGCATGAGCTTAGACTTTCTTTCATTTGGGAACCTCTCCTTGCGCAAGTGAACCCACACTTTATCACCTACATCAAAGATGATCTCCCGCCTGCCTTTGTTTGCTCTTTTAGTGTACTGCTTGGTTTTCTCAACAATGTTTCTTCTTGCTTGCTCATGAATCTGCTGCACCATCTCTGCTTTCTTTTTCCCATCCATACTGACCCTTTCACACTCAGGTAAAGGCATTAGATCCAAAGGTGAGATGGGATTGAACCCATAAACAATTTCAAAAGGAGAATACTTAGATGCAGAATGCTGAGCATGATTATAAGCAAATTCACAGCGAGGCAAGTCTTCCCATGATTTCCAATTCTTTTTAATGAATGCACGCAAGAGAGTTCCAAGAGTTCTATTAATTACCTCAGTTTGCCCATCAGTTTGTGGATGACATGTAGTAGAGAATAACATCTTAGTACCTAGTTTAGACAAAAGAGTTTTCCAAAAATAACTAAGAAACTTAGTATCTCTATCAGAAACTATAGTCCTAGGCATGCCATGAATGCGCACTCTCCTTAAAGAACAGGTTAGCAACATGCAATGCATCATCAGTTTTATGGCAAGCAATGAAATGTGCCATCTTAGAAAACCTGTCCACAACTACAAAGATAGAATCCTTACCTGTCTTGGTCCTTGGCAAACCCACAATAAAATCCATAGATATATCATTCCAAGGGTGAGTAGGAATAGGTAAATGTGGGAACCGAAATTCACACCATCAATTTCCGATAAACGATTTGGAGGAAAACCGAGTTAACCCGATCTTCCTTAAAGGTCCCGGATATCTGCTGGGCTACACACGATACAATCAATGGAGATTAATGTCGTAAAAAATGAAAATCGAAAGAAAGAGCGAAAGAGATCTTATTTCTGAATTCTCGTTTGAGCGTGTACAACGAGTAAAGAAATCGGCTACAAGAGCTGTCGAATAGTCCGCTAGTCCAGCTGCCTAAGTCTATCCTAGTTGAGTCGCAGCTCGCTAGTGAAAACAGAAAAGAATGATAAGTCGCTCTAAGTGCTAAGTGCTCTGGAAGTTTTGAGATATTTGCTCCTCGCCCAAAGCTCTCCTTATATATTCCTCTTAAGACGGTCTATCTTCTTGCGGGCTGAATCGGGCTTTTTCCATTTTCGTCCATCTTCGTGCTTATCGGGAAACTTGACATTGATCTTCGGAAAACTTGACATTTATCTTCTGGAAACTTGACATATATCTCTTATGTGAGGATAAGGATAAACCGTCATAGTTATCCTTCCTTTTCGGAAAATCGTAAGTGGCCGTTTTGGCCACGTCGGGCCGTTTAGACGTTTTTACGGTTTTTCGAAAGAATAGTCTTTTGAAGGTTTCGGCATTTCCGAAGGAACCCCAATTCCTCGTATAGTCGAGATGTTTGGTGTTTAGAATAACCGTGATCGTACCAAACTAGCGAAGATTGATCCAAACAAGCCAAGATGGGATCAGACCGAGCACGATGTGACTGAGACCAGGACGAGGGCCGTCGACCGGCGCCAGGCTGGGGTGCCACTGGCGCCAGGCCGGCTTTCGGAACGCGTGCCACCGGCGCCAGGCCGGGGTGCCGCCGGCGCCAGGCCGGCCGTGTGATTTCGAGATAACCGTTTTCAAAGGTTTGAGTAATGTGGCTTCGAACTTTAGACGTTTAAAATATGAACTTTTAAACAATCGAGAAGGCTTTGCCGAAGAATCATTGTAGTTTGCGGACAATCCGGACATGGGTTTAAGGGACCAAGATGCTGCCCTTGTACGAGATCACGAGACGATTGCATAGGTGGGAACCAGGAATCTTGCCGCTAGCGCCAGACGGGACAGGGCAAGCCTGCCGCCCGTGTCGTGTCCTGCGTCCGCCGGTGCCTCCTTGCCTTCGTTGATCCCCGGGGCTCACGGTCCGTTCATGCCTTCTTGTGAGTTCATCGAGTGACGACCCGTTTCTTGGCTTTGATCGTCACTTGGTTTTTCTTTCGAGAACTTTCGGGTGACGATTTCGTCGTTGACCAATTTTGACCCCAACAGTTAGCCCCCCAGCTAGCTAGGAATCGTAATATCTTTCGGGTCCTGGCTTGCGGTATAGCCGTATGGGAAGGTGTAGAGACGTAATCGTTTGCCGAAAGTCGGGGTAAATAGTGATTTTACCTGCTTTATAAGGATGGAGTAAGAAATCTCATTCTTACTTCATCGTAAGAAATCTCATTCTTACTTCATCATAAGAAATTCATCATCTCTCTCAAGAATCCTTTCTCTCTCTTTAAGAACAATGTCTTCAAGATCTTCCAAGAGAAATTCTTCTTCCCATTCATCCTCGGATGACTCTCCTGCCCATGTGACGGTGAAGCAAGAGGAGTTTGTCGAGGAAGAGGCGAAGAATGCGTATTACCGAGCCCTTGTGGGTTCGGCTCCATCGCTGCCAGATGTCCCTGTTCCGAGGAGACTTTTGAGGATGCCGGGTGCTCCCTTTACGCCGAGCCTTGTTTCTCGTACATATCTCAGGACTCTCCGGGATTTTTACCAGATTCCCGATGGAGTCGAATTCCGGATCCCTGTAGGTAACGAGAGTGCGAGGAATCCTCCGCAAGGTTTCTTTACATGTTACGAGGCTTTCTTTACGTATTGCCGTATGTGGTTCCCGATCCCCGGTGCCATTGTTCGTGCGCTTCGTCACTTCGAACTCTCGATCAGCCAGCTCAGCGTTCCTGCTTTAGAGAGTTGGCTTGGCGTACTGATTTCAAGTTACGAGCTCGGGATCGATCTCAGTCCTGGTGATTTCGAAGGCCTTTGGAGCACTCGGCCGACGGGGAGCGATGGTTACTACTCCATGCTGCCTAAGAAGGATATGGCCATAATTCAGGGGACTACTTCGAACCCTAAGTCGTGGCAGGAACGTTTCTTCTTTGTCCGAATAGATGGGGATTCTGTCGAGGAGAGCTGCCTCCATCTATTTCCGCACGCATGGAACTTCAACCGAGGTAATACGATGAAAACTCGTTGTTTATTTTGTTATTCTGGAAGTGCGAGTTTTTAATGAAAAATTTTCGCTTTGTAGAGAACGGGGCTGTTGCGCATTTGCATGGCGATCTTTTCGTCAAGAGGGATCTCCTTCGTCAAAGGCCGTTTTTCTGGAAGTCCTTCACTCTTGAACGGATTCGAGACGCAGTAAGGCTTTACCGGTCCCAAGACTCTGTCCCGACATATGATGCCGAACCGGTTATCGAAGCCCCGACTCGGAGGTGTAAACAGAGATCCCGTAAAGGGAAAGAAATCGATGGTGGGGAAGGTTCGGAAGATCCTTCACCGATGGGGGAAAACCCTAGTTTTGTTCCAACGAAAAAAGGCGGAGCCAGCGATTTTCCACTTCCCAGCAATTTCTTTGATGGCCTTCCTCCGGAGTTTGTTACTGACGAGTCGCTGGAGGAAGAGAAGAGGCAATGGATTTTTGCCGAGGGTTCCCAGCGGATCAATGAGGTTTTGTTCTTTGAACTTCTTAACCGTATTCTTGAATCCGCATATATGTATGTTTATTGATCTTGAATTTATGCAGGGACTAAGAGTGTTTGGCAATGCGCTCGACTCAAGTTTCCGCAAGTCTAGGATTGCTAACTTCAAGACCAAAGAAGCTGAACGAGAGCTCTTCTGATTCCGTCAAGAGGTTAAGGCGCAGAACGAAAAGCAAGCTGAGCTTCATGCTCGAGCTCTTGTTCGGGCGGAAAAGAGAGGAAGGAGGATGGTCACAGCTGAGGTGGCGAGACGGGCGGAATCGTTCGCTACTGAGTTTCAATGTTTTAAAGAAGCTCAGGAGTTTGTTGGCGATTTCCGCGAGTGACGGGGCTCGGTCGTAAACCTTTACAAGTCTCAGAACCCGGATTTCTCCTTCGATTCCGAGGTTGCTGAGATGAAGGATTTTATGGCCGAGTGCGCTCATGCTGAGTCCTTGGTTCCTCCAGTCGAAGATAGAGTCCGGAGACTATGGGAACCTATCGAGGTTTCCGAGGATACGGTGGAGGCCGGAGCCGATGAGAACGCCGAGGGTGGCGGGAATGCTCAAGGCGTGAACGAGGAAGTGGACCAGCCGGCAGGTTCATTCGGCATTTCTGTATCTG